>JBBYHK010169813.1:0-28928 GCA_038382065.1 Adansonia grandidieri | reverse complement strand
AACATCCAAAATTTGAACAATTCGACTTGGTTAGACTCATTTTATAATATTTGTTTTCTTTTTTCCCAAACTATTTTTGGTTTTTATCTGATCAGCCCCTTTTACCACTTCCAACTAAAATTTCACCTTTAATGGTTATTATGATTATTATAATAATGATGCACAATATTGCATGATGAATAAAATAGGAAGAGTTTGTAATTGTGTTTTATGGTGAATATATTATTATCATTATAATTATAGTAATGTATAAAAAATATAAAATAATTAAAACATAAGATATAATAAATCCGCGTATAAATAAAATCACTCTCCCATCTAACAAATATATATTTTATATATATACGTATCTCATTTTTTATACACTAACAATCAAATTTTATAACTTTGTAGGCGGAGTTAAGTTCAGAGGATTTTTCTACAAAATTTTGAAGATTCTCTGCTTATAAATAACGCATATGCAATCTTCCTCCCAGACAACGCTCAGCTTGCAGGAAACATTCCAACCATCTGTTTTTTCGATTACCGTAAAGCTAGCGAATTTTGCAACGATAGCTGAACATAAACCCGAAATGATCAGAACAGAAAACATCGAATCAAGCCTCTGCTAATTTCAAACGTGGAACAATGTTCATCGACTGGAGTTCCTGAAAGAATGCCACGAAAATTGGAGGAATGTTTACCAAGAGAGTAACAAAGAACTGAAATCATAGCAATGAATAATACGTAAAAAAAGAGGAATAACCCCATGGATATACAGCCATAACAGACCAGGAAAACAAAAAAAAAGAAAAGAGAGCATTTCGTTGATCATTGCACTGAATACATACGAAAAACAGGAATAAACCTGAAGAAACACGGGAAAAGTAAACTAAAAAAACTTATATCCAAAAGCCTCTATAGACACATATTTGGACATGAGTATGGATATGACCATTCAAGAACCCTCTATAAACATGAAAAAATTTTTAAGAAATTGAATATATCTGTGTCGGATATATACCCATATCCGATTCTCATACCTAAGTTCGAGTAATATAGTTGACAGCAGTTCACTACAGCTTGCCAGCAAAGGAAGGAAATTTAAGGAATACATGAGTACATCAAAACACCTTGAATAAACATAGCAAACAATAGACTAAAAAAATTAATTCATTATCCAAATATCTGAAAATTTATATAATAATACTGAAAGTTTGGAAAAATGAGACCGAACACAAAGACGAATATTTTTCTTACATGAAACTGAAAACCATACTGATTGACCTCCTAAGTCTCTACATGCTTGTGTTCGTATCATTTTCAGAGGTAACTAGTACACGAGCACAACAAGCGGCAGGAAAATAGCATCATATGAATAATTCAACTCTATGCAATTTCAAATTCTATAGAAAAAGTGCTTTTTTGAAACATGATAACGCAAACAAACTATATTGCTCCGACTCCTCATTTTTCTTGAAGTATCCATATCCAGCACCCTACATATTCGGACATGAGTTTAGGGATATAACCATCTAAATATGTGGAAAAGCCTAGGAAAAAAAAAAAAAAAAACTAAACATACCTATTTCAGAAAAATGCCCGTATCCAACATACATAGCCAAGTCCGATTAACATAGCAAACAAATAATAAATTGCTTTCCCATTTTCGTCCATTCCTTATCCATATAGGGCAGAAAGCCTAAGAACATAAGTCATATAGCATTTCTTGTTCCAACCCCCTCTTTGGCTGAAGACTTGAATCTGAAGCCCTTTGTATTAGATGGTTCTAGAAAATAAATAATGTAAGACAATGACAGATGTTGGATGCCGTGCTACTTCTACTTCGAACAAGGAAACAGGGATGGTCGAGTAAAGTAATGAGCTGCCTGCGCCTTTAACTGAGGCAGAAGAATGAAATACACGCCCTTTGGTGATGACCTATGTTACTCTTAACTGTTCATTTTTATCGAATTACCTATATCCAACATCTCCCAACATAGATATGAAGATATAACCTTCCGAAGATCCTCCTAATACATGAAAAAACTTTACAAAAAAAATTAAAGGTACCCTTGTTTGACAAATACGTATATCCGATGCTCACACCCAAGTCCAAGTAACACAAATTTTGACTACATGTGCTCAGTAGGAGTGGGTCAAACAAGTCCCATGCTAAACCCTTATGCATCAATAAGGCATATAGGAACGATGATGTTCAATAAACGAATGCAATTAGAGGGCGTAGTTACAATGTTAAATTAGAAATCAAAGCACCCTAGTTTAAGTAGACTGGATATTTGACTTCAGCAGGTTCTCGTGCAATATTGTATGTCAATTACTCACGTGATAGTCTCAAACACATCATTTGTATAACAACAATATTTGCCAAGTTTACCTGGAATAAAAGCTTGCACGCGTACGGTAATTTCATTGTAGAAACATTATCACCATTTTTACACGAAGAACATATCCCAGTTTTCAGCTTATGGCTGTAGTATCCTAACAAACCACATTTTCTGCAAACCTGTTGCAAAAGATGGTGTTATTATGAGATTTAAGCTGATTAAAATCAACAATCCCAGCAGTAAAAGTGTAAAATGAAAGCACCGTACTTCTCCATGACCCGAAAAATACAGATAGATAATATTCACAGGTAAATAATTGATTCGATGTTAGGAAACAAGAAAATAACTAATTCTAAACTGAACTATAATGTTTTAATATGAGCAACTTCAACGAGAATTTACTCGAGGTTTTCCGAACTATAGAAAGCAAGAAACTGCTGCAACCTGTGGCTGTAAGAGACTAAACTAAAGAAGGCCAAATTTTCAATTGCTATATCCGGGAGGGATTTGATTATTGTGCACAGGCAGTTCGTGTAGCCTTGTCATGTTGGTATATTTTATCGTGTCATAATTGTGTTTAAGGAATTTTATACTAATATAAATTTTTATAATTCAAATTATACAAATTTTGAGACATTTGTATGATCCTGTTATGTCATGTTTTAATTATTGTTTTCATGTCATATTCGTGTAATGATGTCTAATATTCCCAGGTATTTATGCTGTTATGCAGATAAGCTTTATTGACAAGAAGTAAGCATGATGCTGGATTTACCTTCTCAAGTGAATTACATTTTAGAAAATACAGTTAGGATTAGGATAGGATTTGCAACTTATGGGACTCCTTTGATTTTAAATTAAGGATCAGATTCCTTTAAGTTAGGGGATTTGTTTTAACTAGTTTCCTTACTTATCTAGGATTAGTTTTTAAATTTCATCCTAAACCTTAGTTAACTATATTTATTCCCCGTATAAATACCCAAGAATAGGTTGACATTCAATAACAGAATCAGAGCATTTTTCTCAATTTTACTGCCAATTTCTAACATTATATGTGGAAAAAATTATGACATACACAAGTACTCAGCATTATTTTTGCTGCTATCTCTTAAACTTGTACAACAAATTGAGAATTCTGCTATGTTGCTCCGAATCCTCATTTTTCTTGAAGTACTCCTGCCAAGCACCCATGTCCGACAAATATCCGGACATGGGGATGGGGGTATGATGCTCCAAGGATCCTCCAAATACATGAAAATGTTGGAAAAAAAAATTAAACATAACTGTGTCAGACGCATACCTGGGTCCAACAGTCACACTTGAGTCCGAGTAACATAGGAATCTTAAACAAATCATGAACCACACATGCATGTAGAATTTGATATGTTAATTTGCATCCACCAATAGCATAATCACATACCTGGATTGTAAAAGGATCACTGGATATCATCAGGCGCTCAAAAATCAACATACTAGCACCATAAGCAATTAGACAATCACGTTCCATTTCTCCTACTCGCAACCCTGTGGAGAAAACAAACACAAGCACGGACTTATTAGACCAAACAATACTTCTTAAGGCAAAACCAAGACAGAAAATCATCTAAAAATAAAAAATAAATATAACCTCCATTTCGAGCTCTCCCTTCTGTAGGTTGTCTAGTTAGCATAACTCGTGGCCCATTACCTCTGGCATGCATTTTATCAAGGACCTAATGGAGATAGCATTTTTAAAAAGTAAAATATGAAAGTATTAGAGACAGCCATCCGGTAAGCTAAATAAACATAAAATGCTACGTATTTTGTGCCCAAATATTACAATAACATATCAAAGTAATATAGTGGAACAAAAAAAATCTTCTCATGAGGCCCTATCAAGAACCAGGCATCTCACTGGCCTAGTATAAAGGTTTATTGAACAGAGTGCACGGGGATATATGATAAGAGAGACAATGAGCAGGCTATTTTTGAAGAACGGTACTATGGTAGTTGCTTTAAAAGTAAAGTGAGGGTGGACAGCTATTTAAAATGGCATTCAACGTTTCAAACATTACCACTTAGCTTGGTATGAATTAGTATTCAGCTTACTTATTTTTATCCTAAAAGAGGGAGAAGAGAAGAAAGCAAATGAGGGAGGGATTTTAGTTGTTCCATGGCTTCAGTTCTCTCATGCGCACAGTATGTAGCAATCTATAAAAGTCTTCTTCAGAAATTTATGAAGGTTGGAACTTTTTATATACGAAAACTTGAATTTGTTTCTTCTTTTTTCTTCGGATTTAAAATCTGAGCAATTAGGCATGTAAAATTTGGTATTTGGCTTAACTTCTTTGATAAAAAAAGACAATAAAAGGGGGGAATAAAAGGATCGAAACATGGAAGGAATGTCACTGTTCCATGGAGAGTCCAGCCATTGGTGGAGTACATGTTTTGTCACTTAAAGCTATGTTGCTTGGATTCCTCATTTTTTGTGACACACTCCTGTCAGACACATATCTGGACATGAATACCACATGGAAAAACTTGGAAAAATTGAATATATTTGCATAGGACACATATCCGTATCCAACACTCACACCTAAGTCTGAGCAATACAAGAACTAAGGCAGTTCTCATGCCCACAGCCATAAGTAACCCACAATTCAACATTCAGATTTGTACACCAAAAAAAAAAAACCCATAACCATTTCAGGTTGGGAATCCAGTTACAGGATCAACAAAGATATACGGTAGCATAAAGAAATGAAATCTAACCATATGCTTCAACTTTTGGTAGTAAATTGGTCCCATAAAAATATATGCTTGAAGCGGACAACCCGTGATACCTGCAAAAAATTTGCAGATATCAGGACGCTATCATTTCAACAACCTATATCAGAAAAACGAATATCTGTAACAGAGAAATAATGTTTCCAGCATCTCTATGAATTATCCAAGATCACAAGTCGATCGAGGAAGGTGCATTAAAAAGTGATCCAGGATAATCATAATGGTAAAAAGTTACACTTTATTCTGCTTTCCATCAGATTATCACTGTCAGATCTTCTCTACTCTGTTCTTTTACTTTCAGTGGCAAAAATCCTCAGGAATTGGTCATTTCAGACTCTACTAAAAGTTTGAAAGTACGTTTCAGTGACTAAAAAGTAATCAAGAGCTTAGAATACACATTTATAAAATGATATTGGCTGCATATCATCTTCCTGAAACTTGAGAAAACATAAGAAAGGTTGTTCTAGATATAACCCAGTGCACTATAATTGCCAGGAAATTTCACCTTCTTTGCAGGTTAAAGGCATGGTTTGAGGAAATAAGATACATTTTTAGGCCTGCCTCTCTAATTATCGTTTACTTTAATTCTTAACTCTGTTTTTTTCTTCTGCATATATTGTCCATAATCATACATGCATCAATATCAATAAGCACTCATAAATTTACAATCATATTGATATTGTTCTATAACTTACTGTTAGTTTGTCAAGGATGCTGAAACAGGTAAATCCACATCACTGTGAGATGGGTGTCAATAGGGATAGCTTCTTAACATTTATTCTCTAGCAAAGCATTCAATGTCCTCTTAAAAAATGAGTTAGAAACTCTACTTTTTATTATCGAAGTGTACATATACTCAACATGCGTTATTTGAAATAGGAAATGTAACTCTAGTAATCTTGCCACCTGCAGGAGGCTCTAACTTTCAAGAAAGGGGGAGACAGGTAAGGATCGTAAGCAGCAAAACCTGAATAAATGAAGTCCTTGCCGTTGTAGCAGAAACCATGCTTGATGAGGGTTTCACTGACAAAGATGGATGGTATATAACAAATTTGCTACGCTTGAAATGAAATGTATTGGAGAGGGGCTAGGGAAAGGAAGGTAGAGACTAACCTTATAGTTTCAACCTTATCTGCATGACCGCTAGGCTCCCCAAAGGCACTACCATAATGGAACCGGCCACATGAAACTCCAGCTTTGCCTCCAAGAAGCTCTATCATCTTGCCTACAGTCATTCGACTAACAATAACAAAAGACCATCAATACGCATCAAGCGACAACTTGAAAGCTTGGAATGCTAGCAACTGAATATCATAACTAGAAATCAATTCCCAAACATTCTTGAACAAGAAGCTTATGGTGTATAGGCAACATTTTTATTTCTGATGGAACACCACACATACAGGTTTAGCAAAACAGAAGCACGTGCAAAAGGCATAAATTTCATGTTGTTTAAACTTATACCCTCTTTCATTGTCCATGTTGCTCTAACTCTTCATTTTTCTTTAAGTACATGTCGGACAGATTTTCGGATATGGGTATTGGGACATGACCCTCCAAGGACCCTCCAAACACATAAAAACTTGGAAAAAAATTGAACACATCCTTCAGACACATAACTACATCCAACACCCACACCCAAGTCCGAGCAACATAGTTCATTGTACTTATGCATAAATTTCACAAAGGTCCCGGACAATAGTTGAAAACTGAAGAGCAATATGGCAAAACTTGCATCAGAAGAAAATTTAAAATTACCTAGATTCATAAATCAACCAAAAAACCACCTCAAGTAAGCCATAAATTTGATAAATACTGCTTAGATGATGCAACAAAGTCAAACACTTAATCTCATTTTGCAAGATCTAAAATCAAGTGTCTTCTTATGCAATTTAGAAGTATAAAGGAAAAATCATCCCCAACTCTTCATCACTAAATTCCTAATTTGAATTTATAAATTATTTTTAATATAATTAACCAATTTGAGAGATACTTATCTAATTCTGGATACCAAAAGAGAACCTGAGAATTAAAGACACCAGGTCTAGTTTCATGGAGAACTAATATCAGTGAATTCAGTCTCCATAATGCTGATAATTCAATTACAAGTTGGCTTCAGAAAAGAAATGAAGATGATAAAATGCCTATAACTAGATTCAATAAGAATATAAAGTTCAGCTTGGTTTTCCATTATGTTCCTTATAACTTCTCCATTCTCTTAGCAATATATACCTTTTTACCTACAATTAAAAATCTATGGGGGGAAAAGAGAGAAAGTTATACCAAACTGACTGCCTTCATATAGAAACACTAGAAAATGAAATCCTAAGTAAACATAGAAAATACAATAAGACTGGTGCAACCCAAGATGTGAGTTAATAGCTTACCCAGATAACACTTTTTGCCATTGCAGGCAGGTTAAAGGACCGGTTATGCCGAATTCTCACGCATATTATCTTGATTTTTTTTAACCGACATTAGAGTTGCCAACCTCTATAAATATTTCTTTGTTTATACGAGGAACAACATTCTTTTTATGCTTGCAACGGAGCTCCTCCAAGAAGCGAGAGCACAATCATGCATTGAGGCTGTTTATGCATCTTAATTGGACTTGTAGATTCATTCAGCATGTTACATGCACCACCATAAGGTACAGTTCACAAATAATGCATGATTTAAGGAGGTTACTGACTAGCTTTCTTCATTTTTCTTTCAGGCAAGGGTGGGGTGGGGAAATCATGTTTAAATCAGCCCACGGGATTATATACTGGCTCGTACATTACAACATGTCTCATGAATATGGAAAAGGAAGCTATAAAAATGGTAACAAGAATGCTTTCTCAGGTTTTTATCAAAGTCTAATAGGCATCTTTTATAGGCAATGGGAGCTAGAGAAAGGCTATAGAGGTGAATGCCTTAGATTCCAGTCATTCAAATCATAAAATTATTTAACTAAAAGAAAAAGATATTACCTTGGAAAACCATGAGGATTCATAATTAAATCAGGACAAATGCCACGCTCTGAAAAGGGGAAATCTTCCTGCTGAATAATAGTGCCACAGACACCTTTCTGGCCATGTCTGCTACTGAACTTGTCGCCGAGCTGAGTGAATAAATATTAAAAGAGCAGCAAAAAGAAAACAAGGTCAACCCTGCTTTTCTGAGGAAAAATATAAATAGATAATGAAGCCAAATCAATATTGCCTACCTCAGGCCGACGTGTGTGGCGTACTAAAATTTTTATCGATAGATTGCTGTTCCTATCAGAGCAAAGAGCAACTCTATCCACTACACAAGTCTCTCCTTCAGGACCTTTGTACGTTAGCCTTGCAGATTTATATGCACTGCAAATTGAGAATTCGTACGGAACTTTTTAAAGCAACAAAAGACCAGCAAAAGAATCTGCCAGATGGTAAAATGAATAACTTACCTATCCGGTAGAGATTCTGAAGATACACGAGTCCCTCTTGTATAAATAGAGGACTCTTTATTAACCATGATGTCCTTTGGCCTAATAATCTCCCCTGGAGCAACAATTCCATCATCATCCAATATCTACATAAAGAATTTCACAATTAAAATTTGATGGAAATCACCAAAAAAGAAAGATGAATAAAATTAGAAACAGTGCTTCTGCATAGAAAGTTACCATGGGTAACTTTTCAAAAATTACAATACTGAGCTACATTTCCAGATTATTCATTACTTTGAGAGGTCAGAAGCATACAACAACAAATTTTAATTTGCTCTACGTAAAGGTATCTACTAGAGGCAGGAAGAAGGGGCTTTAGAAAGATATTGCAAGTTAGCTAATTCATTTTCACCATAAAAAACTAAAACCAATTGAGCCATTAATATTGCTTTAGCTCTCGTTGGATGTGCATCAAACAATGTCGGCTTCAAACCTAAAAAAAAAAGTGTTTTCTTAGACAACATAGTTTAAAGGACCACCACATCAGAAATCAAGGACAAGTGTCTATTATTTGCTATTTACCCATTGAGCAATAAAAAACTTTACTTCCATGGCATTTTCATTTAGATGTTATCTGCTACTAAAGAATCAAACTTAGGAACAGTCTTCTCTGACCAGTTCAGCATTTGTTCTATATATTTTATTTTCTATAATAAAAAGTTCTCCTTACGAGGGCTCTATTACCAAAGTTATCCTTTATAATGAATGGATTCAAAGTGTATATATTTTCAAACATGATCTTTTGAAAGGTAAATTTGGAAAATAAATGATTAAAGTTGCATTCTCAAATTTGTTGTCATCCATCATGTGAAGGAATAAGTCCAGCACCAACAGAATCCTAGACTCCTACGGCTTGACATTGGAAGGGGACAAAAGTGACAAAAAAAAAAAAAAAAAAACCCTGATGTAATAACAATGGCAAGTAACTAAAAAAAAGGTGTAATTTCGTCAAACAAATATTTATGTGAGCAGACTCAAAAATGCTTAAAAAAGCCAGTGATGTAACAATGCAATTAACTTATGCAATTGGGAAATGTAAGTAAATGCATTACCTGCATCTTGTCAGACTCCTTTCCTGTTCTCTGAGGCCTAAGTATTCTGTCGGACGCACCAGTTTCATATTTTTGATTAATGGCACTATACCTGTTCAATAGAGAATAAAAAAGATAGCATGTGATTGTTAATTGCCACGCCATGCAGGCATAGAAGGTGTAATCAGTATAATAACAAATGCCATCCTAAGGATGAATAAGTTGCATGCCTTTTCATCACAATACAACGACCAAAACCACGGTCTAGAGCAGCCTTGTTCATGACAATCGCGTCCTCTATGTCATAACCACTATAACTCATAACAGCAACAGTTGCATTCTGACCAGCTCCAAGCTTATCGAAACCAACCTGAAAGCAAAAGCTGTCAATTTACACAACAAAATAGTATGCTTATATTCCATGTTATACAGACTACTAACCAGTTCAATTGTCCTTGTTGTCAATAAAGGCCGCTGCGGATACACCAATAGATAGAGTAACGTGTCCATCCGGCACAACTACACCATAAAGAGACCACCTCAGCAAGAAAAAGACATTTTGAAAGAAATATACAGTCAAAAGTTTCAAGCTAAACTCAAATATATGAAATGAAACAAAAATCTCAGAAAATCTAGCAGGAGACATGTCTTAGCATAAAATTCTTAATGAAATTTTTTTAAAAAATAGAAATCAACAAATAAAATGCAAATATAAAAGAAGACTTTGAGACAACTTCAGCATTTGGCAAATAACCATTATTTTTAAGAACTCTATCTCTCAAATACTTAAGACAAAAGCTTATCTCAAGATAGAAATTTCTCAGAAAACAAATTCATGTTTGAGTTTATATGTATGTGAGCGTAGAACTTGCAAACTGTGATATCAGATTATTTAATCATTAAGTAGAATTTATAGAAAACGGTGAATGCTCGTTTTTGACAAATTAAACCTTCATAAATTTCTTCTTGAGATCAAGAAAAATATATTATGTATTTAGTGAAATAAAAGGAATCTTTGCTCAAGGTACAAATAAAGATAAACAAAATACTAAATAATGCTGCTTGCCTGGTTATATGCAATATTTCCCATTGCTTGCTTCCCCATTGCACACTACAAATACATAAACATTTAGAGATGATAATAGAAAAATTACAGTTCACACATTCGCCCAGTCAAGACATCAGAAAGTGACGTAAAAAACCTGATAGGTATTTCTTGGTGACTGATTATGATGAGGATATGGAATCAGCCCAGCAATAACACCTAAGATCGTGAAAGGCTCTATCTCAATATGGGTTGTTTCAGGTGTAGCCTCTCCTTCGTACAAAGCAATCTATAAACAAATAATCATGTTTTAAGAAGTAAATTATCTATAAATTGTAACAACAGAATGATAAACCATTAAAACATTAGGGAAGACAAACCAGAGCATTGTTCTCCTCGTTGACATCAAGATACTCGATCAATCCATCACTTAAAAAGTCATTAAAAGTACGAACTCCATCCTTAAGGAGCACAAAAGTTTGAATTAGTTTCCGAACAAGGTTATTCTCTTTGGATAAAATAGGAAACATAACTCTTACCAACAACTCCTTCATATGATGTTCTTTGATCCTTGATATCCCCTTGTCAGCTATTACCAACGGTCGACAAACTCGACCTCCATCAGAAGCAATGTAAACACACCGCTGATCAACATTTTTAAATGTCAAGGATCAGTAAATATTTAAAATCAAAGCAAAAAAAGCACAAAGGAATGATATATGCAACCCAATATGGGAATGGCAACACAACAGTTTAAAAGGGATTAGATTAGAACATGTAATCAGTGGGATTCAGCCTTAACATATGTATGCGTGCCTGTGTGTGTATGTATATATATCAAGGAATAATGTAGTGAAGCTGGCATTCGAAAAAGAAATCCACAAATATTTTCTTCAAGTGGGTCAAGCTTAATGGCTTCATGACCAAAACTTAAGCCCAAATTGATTGCCATTTTCCTAAAAATATCTTTTTATCTCTAGTTTTCTGATTATCTTCTCTTTTTAAAGGAAGTTTTTGAGCAATCTGCCATCACTCATAATGAACCATATACCTAGAAAGATTTGTTAATTTCCAGAGGATAAAAGATATGCCTATGGACCCAAAGTACCCACAGCTTCTCTGAATAGAATCTCATCACAAAATTATTGTGATAAAATTATTTATCTTCTCTGCTTTAGGCTGTATGTTTGTTGTTTGATCATCTTCTCATGACAGGTAAGGATCTAAATATTTATCATGTGCCATTTAATTCAAATTCCAGAACCCTCTTACATACATAAGTTTTGAAAATTAAAAAATACATATAGACAAACACAGCAATAACAACAAAGAAATATAGATCGGCAATACAAATGATAAGGTAACCAGAAATTTAATAAAGATGGCTTCTATCAGGGTTGATATTAGAGCAAGAAGGAGATCAACCAGACTTGTTTCACTGAAGATTCACAAATAGCATCCGTTGCTCAAAGGACTGTCTTGACCCACCCTTACATCAGATTTTGCATGGATAAGGGAATTACAGACAGGGAACCATATCCCATAAACAGAAATGCATAATTCACTCATAAATGATATTCCAACAAGTATATGATAAAGAACCCAATAAATAATCAAACTTATTTAAATGTTCCCATTATTCTGTATTTCTGTATTTCTTTGAAAAAGAAGCTAACTACAGGTCAACCTAGAACGTGACTCCTTTCCATTACTTTTTGGATCGGCAACAACCAATTACAATTACCATCGCCATTCATGTGTGCAAAATGCACAATATATAAGTACACGCCATAGCTATGGATCGGTGCATTGCTTATTGTTACATAAAAAGTAATAGAGAGGATCTCAAAACAAACAACTTATCCTTATCAACCGGTGACATAACAGTTCTTATTCCAATCATGAGCTTGCTTCTACAACCATAATTCTGGTCAAAATTCCAGCCATTTAAAAAGAAAGCAGAGATAGATTTGCAAGTTGATCTTAGCCTAAGCATGTGCATAAGACGTTTATGATTACAGACAGCAAAATTATACAAACTAAATGAAGAATGATATAACTTGAAGAACAAATATCGCATTCAAGATAACTACGTAGCTTTTAAGTGAAAGAAGATTTTACCTGCTTCTCATTTACAAAGACACTCACAAATTCACCAATTTTGCCAGCTCTTCGCAGCTTTCTCAAAGCATTGGCAAAATGCTACATAAAGAGGAGAGAATATTAGTGAACTAGTTGAACAATGTTATTATATACACACATGAATAAATTTTACAACACGGGTATGCATGTCTAGGAATTGAAAAACGATCAGGGAATTCCTAATTGTCTTATGTTCTGACTATAAAATAACTGTTAAACAACTAAAAGAAAATGTTTATATCAAGAAGCAGGTTAAATGAAACAGAGAAGTTTTCAGAATGATATTGATCAAAGGTACCTACCAAAATGAAAAAGAGATGCCATATAATGATTATAAGACCAAGTATTTCGTCCTCATGAGTCAGTGCAATGAAAAATATATGCTCACAAGTTCACTGCAATGAGCATGCTGCTTACGCCTGGATGCAGTCAGCACTAAAAAAAGGCTTCGAAGTAAAGCATTTTGAAAAGTGCAATCATAATATTTGAAATAATCAAGACTTTTTTCTTTTCCTTCAAACAATTTCCTTATATATTTATGATAGCTTTTCTGCACTTAGCTCCTTTCATAAGCTTAAGCTCTGGGGATCTAAAAGCTTGTTTTCAGCTTTTACAAAAGCTAAAGGCTGGATAGCACGTCTCTGGAGAGAGAATGCCCCAGAATTTGAATCAAAGAGGCACTAACAAATTAATTTATCCTTATTAACTTACAAAGGTACTAGTTGGGAAAAATTGTATGAAAGAACACAAACGCAGTCACAGGTATGCACTAGCGCGCGAGAGTGATTTAATGCAAGTAAAGACAATTATAGAAGTAGCAAGGAAAAACTTGTTATCTTAACATTTTTTTCAAGGGTATAGCTTTAAATCAAGCACCAAAAGGAAAAATTATATGGCTAACAGTCAGCAAATATCTTGAAATTAAGTTTAGTTGACTTGAGCTGGATTTTGCGTATTGATATATAAATTTCTACTGATAAAGTCTTCTTTTCACTATCTTTCTCCTTTTTTTCATTTTTTTTTTTTCAGGGAGTATGGCCTTAAATCAAGCACCAAAGAGCACAACCATTTGTCCAACAATCTAAAACCAGTTTCACATTATAGTTCAGTTGAATTGAGTGACTCTCATATATAGATATCAATTATTTTTGGCTTCAAAGGAACACCAGAAGCACCTGTGGCCTTCTATGTTTGCCAAGAATGAGCCCATTTAACATAACCAGGAATGAATTTGGTGCATGAAGCTCTTCTCCGGATAGTAACTCCAAGTCTTCAACGCCCAAGCAATAGCACTACAAAAGGAAAAAAAAATACAACAAATTTGAAATGTTACCACAGGCAAATAATGATATCACTAGGCATACAGATGACTAGTCATAGGACACATCCTTTCGGTTTGAGATGCAAAATACCTATCTTCTTTGTGTTTTGCTTCTAAATTTAGTTACGAACAACTTGCAGCGTTGGCTGAAATATCTAACCAAATATAATGCTTTATGTTATCGAAATAATTGATTGCATTTTGATACCTTTACATATTATAATTGTTTGAAATATGCAACAAGTAGGCTGTAATTGATTGGGAATATGCTCTAATTATGTTGTAACTAGACAATAAGTCAACCAGGACATATTAGGGATAATTGTAAATATTTAGTTTCCATAGGTAGTAGATCGTAATTGGATTTTTTTATTTAATTTCCAAGTTTTTTTTTTTTTTTTCTAAGTTAACTAGTGAATTTCTCCTCTCTAAACCTGTTATTTCTTCATCTTCAAACCTGTTATTTTTAATGGTATCAGAGCTGGTTATTTCTTACGTCAACTTCATTTTTGAAATAATTTTCTTTTCAGCCTTCATTGCTGAATCTGTCCAAGAAAATCTACCAAAAACATGTCAGAAATACCAAAACCTATCATCTCACCCAATGCTATATGTAGAAAATCTAACCCTACAAATTACTACTTCTAAACTCGACGGGAAGCCACCAAACATGAAGCAGTATGGCAACCGACGAGGATCTGTGTCCAGTCGTTCCAGTCAAGGAAACCAAGCCACAACCATGGATGAAAACAGTGGACCAAGGTTAGATGGGTTTAATCAGGAAGATATTGAGAAACTTAGACTCTTGTTGAATCAACTGGCTAATCGTAAAACCAACACCACTTCTGAGTCCACCATTACAAGTTCTTGTTCTATGGCTCTCTCAGGTATAAAGGTTTTAAACTTTGACCCTAGCACTTGGATCATTGATTCAAGTGCTTCTGATCACATGACGTCTATGTCTCAAATTTGTTCTAGCTATTCACCATATTCAGGCAGACAAAAAATCAAAGTAGCCGATGGAACCTTTTCCTTGGTTGCTTGTCAAGGAACCATAAAGCCCTTAAACAACTTAGTCCAACATTTGGTTCTTCATGTTCCTAAATTGGATTTCAACTTGTTATCCATTGCAAAGCTCATAAAAGATTTGAACTGCTCAGTTAAATTTTTCTTCCATTTGGTTGTTGTCTTCAGGCCTGATCAGGAAGATGATTGGGTGTGGTAAGTTGATAAATGGACATTACTACTTGGATACAACTTGGAATGATGATGAAAGGCCTCAATGTCTAGTTTCTCAGAACACAAGTTTAGATCAGATTTATCTTTGGTATAACCGTTTAGGTCACCCACCTTTTAACGTACTGAATAAATTGTTTCCTAAATTGTTTGAAAAAGTGGATGTGAGAAGCCTAAATTGTGAGTCTTGTATCCTTGCTAAACATCACCATACCACTTTTCCAACAAAAGAGACTCAGTTTTGTTGTATCCTTTCAACTCCATTTAATTTAATTCATTCTGATGTATGGGGGCCATCCCGTGTTACCAATAGTTCTGGTACTCGCTGGTTTTTTACCTTCATTGATGATTGTACAAGAACTACATGGGTCTATCTGATGAAAAACAAATCTGAAGCTCCAGATATATTTTCTAAGTTCCATAAATTTATCAAGAAATAATTTGGGGTCAATATTCAAACTTTGAGATCTGACAATGGAAGAAAATAGTTTAATCAAGAGCTCATGGCTTATTTATCAAATGAAGCATTCTACAGCAATCAACTTGCATTTACGCTCCTCAACAAAATGGAATTGCTGAATGAAAGAACAGAAACCTTCTTAAAGTTGCTCGATCCCTCATGTTTCAAATCGAGGTTCCAAAGTTTTACTGGGGAGATGCCATTCTTACAGCAGCGTACCTAATCAACAGAATGCCTATAAGAGTTCTCGGAAATCAACACCCGGTCAAGAACTTGGATGAACCTATCTCAAGGTTCCAGGGAGTTGGATCTCTACCACCATAAGTGTTTGGATGTGCTTGCTATGTTCACATTCATCCTCATCTTAGGAGTAAACTTGACCCTAGGGCTGTGAAATGTGTTTTCCTTGGGTATTCCCCAACAACAAAGGGCTACAAGTGCTACCATCCTCCCACTAAGAAGATTTATGTCACCATGGATGTAACATTTGCGAAGAATCATTGTTACTTTGAGAAGACCTATCTTTAAGGGGAGAATAATAAAAGAAAAGGAGATATGTGTGATTGGCACATAGAGAAGAACAACAGCAAACATGAAACAGCAGTTCCAGCACCTAGGCCTAGCATCTCAGCGCTTGAACCTGCAGCTCCAATGCCTAGGTCTAGCACCTTAACGCCCAATAGCACATATGAACTAGTAGCTCTAGCGCCTAGGCCTAGTGCCTCAGCGCCCGAACCAGCAACTCCAGCACCCAAACAGGTGATGATCATGAAAAAATAGCCACTTTGAATGCTAAGGTTGCCAAAGAATTTGAAATAAAAGACTTAGGAAGGTTAAGATATTTCTTGGGAATTGAGGTAGCCAGGTCACAACATGGAATCTTCATTTCTCAACAGAAATATACTTAAGATCTACTCCAAGAAGTTGAAATGACTAGTTGCAAGCCCACTAATAGCCCCATAGAGGTTAATCATCAACTAGGGGAGTTAATTGAAGGGGAAGAATCAGTGGATAAAGAAGAATATCAGAGAATGGCAGGAAAGCTTATCTACTTATCCCATACAAGGCTAAAAATTGCCTATGCTATCAGTTTTGTGAGTCAATTCATGCATAATCCTAAAAAATCTCATATTGAAGCTGTCTTTAGAATACTGAGATACTTGAAGGGATCTCCAGGTAAAGGCCTTATGTTTAAAAAGGAAGATCTTAGACTAGAAGCCTATACAAATGCAGACTAGGCAAGTTCCAAGACAGACTGAAGATCAACAACGGGATATTGTGCCTTCTTAGAAGGGAATCTCATCACTTGGAGAAGCAAGAAACAACCCGTTGTGGCACATTCTAGTGTAGAGGCATAGTTTCAAGCCATGGCACATGGCATATGCAACTATTGCGGCTTAAAATAATTCCATCTGACTTATATGTCAGAATAGAAAGACCTATGTGTCTTTATGGTGATAATAAGGCTGCAATCATTATTGCTCACAATCCTGTTCAACATGATAGGACCAAGCATGTTGAAATTGATCGACGTTTCATAAAAGAGAAACTTGACTTAGGGCAGATTTGTGTGCCATACGTTTCCTCAAATGGTCAACTAGCTAATGTACTTACAAAAGGACTACCTAGTGCCATATTCCAGAAATCAGTTAGCAAGCTTGGAATGCAAAATATCTTTGCATCAACTTGAGGGGGAGTGCTGGAAATATGCTAGAATTAGGCTGTAATTGACTGGTAATATGCTGTAATTATGTTGTAATTAGACAATAAGTCAGGTAGTATATATTAGGAATAATTGTAAATTTTTAGTTTCCATAGGTAGTAGATTCTAAGTTGATTTTTGATTGAATTTCCTAGTTTCTTTTTCTAAGTCAACTAGTGACTTCTTTGTATACCCTATTTATCCCTAACTTTGAATATATGAAAGAGTGAATTTATCATCTCTAAACCTGTTATTTCTTCATCTTCAAACTTGCTATTTTTTCAATAATCATATAAAAGATCAAATGATTAATTTTTAGATTATAAAATAAAATGCTAATAAGAATAAAATTATGATGATTTTTCTGAACATAAAATGAAATGACAGATTTAATAGCAACATGATAGCCTTGTATTAACCCTGTATGAACAGTATTAACATATTTATTTTCTAATTGATACTATTGGCTCAAAAAAAAATGTTTTTGGTTTAATGGTACAGTCTTCAATATAAGACTACGAGATTAAATGTTCAAATCTCGTCACATACAGAAAAGAATTTCCAACAGCCATGCGGTCTTTTGGTAGAGTAGTGGATTCTTAGTTCCAAGGACCAGGTGATGTAGTAGCATCTATAGATAAGAGTGGTAGTTTATTTAGATTTTTGTTTAGGATAAAGTTTATATTTTTAATTTAAGAATTCTCGTTCAGTTAAATTACTGTTTAAGATAAAAATTTTGTTTCTTCTAGATTACTGCTTTAGGATGAAATTTTATTTTAGGATAAGTTTTGAGTTTTAAGAATTTTATTATCACTTAGGGTAATTTTTATTCTTTTCGGATACATAATTATCATTTTAGGATAATTACATGCTTTTAAGATACTTATTACTAGGAATAAGAAATCTAATGTGAATAGGAGGCTTAGTATCTAGTATAAATACCCATTCAAGGTTGGCATTTGAGAATGTATTCTTTCTATTTTGATATTCAATCAAAGAGGTTTCTTTTAGAACCCTAATTTATCTTTTTTGTCCAACTTCAATTCTTTTTCAACTTTTTTCTATTCTTTGCTATCTTTATCATTTCTACCCTGCATCAGATTGTTATCACGTTGAAATAGATCCTAGATTTGCTCTCTAGTTCTTTTCTGATCAAATGCCTTCTTACCCTTTTCTAAGCTGGAAATCAGAGTATATATTCTCTATTTTGATTTGAAATTACTTAATGTGATGAAACTACAAATAAGTTCACATCTGAAGAAACATAGAAGCTCGATGTGCTTAGAGATGAGGAGGTATTAAAAATCTGAACCAAATCAAAAGCATCCCAAATACTTGATATATTAGTATCTTTCTACCCAATGGATTTGCATTAGCAAATCAAAATTTTTACGTTTTAGCACCAAAGACGGTTTGATATCATCAGTGAAGTATCTCCTCGATACTTATTTCGAGAATGATGTTATTGCTATGACAATAACTTCACAAACAAAAGCAATTTCAAATGAATAAGTACATACCAGAGAAATCAATGGACCCTCTTCCTCGTCAGTTGTAACATGAGTCATTAGGGCCAAGTTTTTAACCAGTCCACAAGCTTCACCTTCTGGAGTATCACAAGGACAAAGCATTCCCCACTAGAGAAAATTAAAGGAAAAGAAAAGAATTAAAAATAAATAAATATACAGAAAAAAAATAACAGACTAAGCAAAACTTAAGTAACCATTAAAGAATAATCCATAAAAACGTATTTTGAATGCAACTGGAGACATCACCCTCACCTGGCTAGGTTGCAAGGCCCTTGGTCCACTTACTTTTCGGGACTTCTCAAACTGTGGTGAGACTTTAGTCATAAAGCCCAAAGTCCCAATAAAGGATAACCTCGCCAGGACCTATCAGCAGAAGATTTTGCATCAGTTGTACTAAGAAAATACAGGAGAAAAGTGGATAAACAAAACCAAACTGAGAGGATGAAAAAAAAAATACCTGTGTCATGCCTTTTCTGTGCATTCTGAACCGCTTGATATCAAAGTTGCCAGTAGAAAGGGTCCTTTCAAGCCCAACAGTAATGGTCTCTCTACTACGCAAAAACTACAATTCAAGAAAAAAAATTTCTGGATTACAATGGATTAAGAAATTTTCTATGAAATGAAAAACTGGAAAACAGATTCAACCAAAATTGGAAAAAAAAAAAAATCTATGCAATACAAAATGAATATGGAAAGAAAATACATTTATTGATACGCATGACAGGTCTTTTCACTTGATTTCAAGCTCTTATCTTTTTAGTCAAATAAGAACTGTCGTTTGGTGGACCTAAGCACTTCCTGAATGGACACTCTTGGAAGAGGAACAAGTATATATGTTTCTCTTCATAATGGTAGATAATGGATGAATAAGAGAGGCAATTTGCATGGGTGAGTCCTTATGCTGATTCCACTTCTTTATGCTGTTAATGTGACACACCAATTAAAACTCGGACTGACTACACAGTCAGACTAGTCGGCATTTATGTTGATTCCGGTTCCAGTCAGACTAGTTGGTGTTTATGTTGACTCCAGTTCGTTATGCTGCTGATCCGAAACCAATTAAAACTCAAACTGACTATACAGTCAGACTAGTTGGACTTTCAACCAGTCAAGTCTTCACTCTGGTCACACCATTGTTACTTTGTTAGCACTGGGGCCATGACTCAATCATTGTTATATGTTTTAGAATTTTTCAAATGTTTAAAATAATCTGCAGAAGCCTAAGTGGAAATGAAATATGTGACTGAATGGATATATTTTTTGCCATGAAAAAAAATCTTCCTTCATGATCCCAACTCTCCCAGTCCACACCCTCACTACATCCTTCACCTACCACCACTTCTAAATAGATTGATTTTTCCAAAACCCATAAGATAAAAGACAGGATTTAGAGCTGACTAATTCCTGAAGCATCAAGAATCACATTGGCAAATGAAAAAGCACATGTCTTGAAAATTCTGATTCTGTCACTTACCTGAGAAGGGTCTAAGGCACTAGATCTGCTGGGCTTTGATAGGACAACATCGATCAACTTCTTAACCTCGCTAATCGTTGTCTTGAACAAATCCTATTGCAATAACAGGTCAACAAGGACGGGAAAACGTTGAGAACTACACAGCAACGATAAATAAGATTTTCAGAAACAAGCATAATTCTGAATAATACCTCAAAAAGCAGAGAGATTAATTGTCCCGATAGCTCCAGACGTTTGTTCCCCACGTAATCCTACAAAACAAAGGAAAACCATTTATATACCCAGGGGCACAAGTAAGCTTACATATATTATTCTGTAAAATATTCATCAATGTCCAAGTTTCCACAAGCTACTTGAACTCATGATTAGCTAGGATTTATGACACACGATGACACCTGCATTGACTTGGAACATGGAAAAGAACTATAACAATAGATTGCAGTGAACTAGTCAATTTCCTGGCATAAAAATCATAAGTAAATATGCAATGCCACCCCTCATACAGAATGCTTTATCCTAAGGGTATGCGTCTCTCCCTTTGCTTAGGAGAGACCTTGCTTACAACCCAAAAAAAAAAAGTTTGGATTAAAGATAACACAGCAGCAACTTTGAAAAGTAGTAGCAGTAAAGAAAGTAATCTTCTGAGTTCTTTTGTTTTTTTTTTTTTTTTAATAGTTGAGATTGCCAGGGTTTGATCCCTAGTCACTAGAACTAAGAGTCCAACACTTTATCAATAGACTACGCAGTTGTTGGCAATATTCTGAGTTCTTGTAGGATAGAGCTTCTAGTGCTTAATGCTAAACATCATCTGCTGAATATACGCTTATCAGTCAACATTTTGAATTGATCATTCTAGTGGGTGTCCACGGAATTCTAACATTTGGACTACATTGTAATGTAAAAGTAATTTTTTGGGTGGTATGTAGGTTTCCCCACTTAGTGTATTGTCAAAACCTAAGGGGTTATACGTAATTTACTGAAAAGAAAAATTTTTCAATTATACTGAAGTGAAACAGCTACCTTGTCATCCATCGCATCCTTATTTAAGATTGCCTCCATCATCCTTCTCAGCATGACCGCAACATACAAACATTTTGGACGAAAATTATTGTTACGCACCTAAACAAAGGAGAAAATTATATGTAAAACAATTGCTGATGTCAAATACTACCATTGCACTTTGAAAACTAAAACAAAACCTACCGGTACATTGGCAAGAAACACATCCCGTAGGATAGACAGAGCTCTCCCTTCCTACCAAGAAAAGAAGACACGAAATAAAGATCAATTAACTCGCTAACTAAATTTAAGTAAAACAAAGCCTGCGGCATCAAACTTTTTTTTTTTTGGGCATTTTCATTGATGAAAAGCTATGTAGCTCCGACTCTTCGTTTTTCTTAAAGTACTTTATCCGGCACATTTCCAAACATAGGCATGAAGATACGACCCTAAAAGGATCCTCTTAATACATGGAAAAACTAAAAAAAAAAAAAAAAGAGTATACTTGTGTCAGACAAATACCCATATCCAACACTTACACCAGAGTCCAAGTAACATTGTTGAAAAGCTCTCAATCACATCTATATGCGTAATAATGCACACAAAGATATTTATGCAAAGAAAGACTGAGGAAGAAAAACCTTTTCAGATGTAGGACCAGCATACAGAGCCCTTTTTGTCTGCAGAAGGAAGCAATCAGCATGAAAATTTGAACCAACCAGAAGTATTGGAACAAAAATGAACATATATATTTTCGGTACAACAACAATGAATATATGGAAAAAGGGAAACTCACAAACCAAATGATGCATCAACACTTTAAATAGGCTTCAACCCTAACAAGAAAGCTTACATAGGGTATGAAAACTAATCAAGAGCAAAAAAACGTTAAACCAGTAGGTTCAGCCAAAACTCTACTGCTGAACAATGTACAACCACAATTATAAACACTAAAGTTCGTTGTAACTCATAAAAGTTGATAAGGCAGATATTTCATTTTGCATTAAAGTAACAAAAATCGCAGACTAGAATCCAAGTAAATTAACACATAAACATCTACAATCACCTTCAGGTTCCATATAGTTCACTATCTAGACATAAAAAGCCACAAGTCATAAGTTTGATCACAAAAGAGTATTGAACCTTTGTATCAAGGTACTCCAATGCTTGTTCCTGGGTATATATATCAATACCTGCACATTCCTGGAAAGAAAAATATATAAATTAAAAAAAAAAAATCCGTAAAAACAAGAATAACTCTAGAATGGTTGTGAACATATTGACCAAAAAAATCTTAAAAATATTACTGAGAAAATGTTATGGAACACAGAGGATATATGCTAGGAAACTGAATTTCATTTCAGAAATACAAATTCTGCACATTAAAAACTAGTGTGGCATTTTATATTAGAGGGTGGGCTTGAGAAATCTTGAGACCTATGTTACTCCAATTTTTCATTTTTCCTAAAGTACACATGTCTGATGCATATCCAGACATGGTTATGTGGATATGATTTCCAAGGACCCTCCAAATACATGAAAAAACTTAGCCAAAAAAAAAAAAAAAAAAATTAACGTAAACGTGTCGGACACATGCCCATGGCCGAAACTCACACTCGGGTCCAAGTAACTTAGCTTGAGACAGCTCAAGATTCACACCATGATCTGCATAAAGCTCTCTATAGGAGTTTAGAAATTACATCCTACTTTCAAAACTCTCAGCTAAGTCATTTTCTCTCTAACTCTACCTTCATTTCTGCAATTCGCTCATATAATTTACTCTTTATATATTGATGCATTCATAGTCCACAGTGCAAAATAATAAACCATCCAAGGCATCCTTCCGTCAACTTCCACTTCTTTATCAATCAAATCATGTCTAATTTGGACAATGCATTTCTACAACTTTTATTAACCAATACATAGCTATCCTCTGAATGAGAAAATATACTCTATTACCATCCCTTTAGTAAGAAATATACATTCTTTAAATTCCTTATGTTCTCTAAATAAGCATTGAAGCAATTTGCAAATGACTTTTCAGGAAGCTATTTACCATTCTTTTAAATAATACAAATTATGAACAACTTCGCATCTTTAACCATATAGCTTACCTCTATAGAAGGTAAAAGAAGGGCACCGTAACGAGGATCTCTACCAACCATCTGCACAACCTCTTGATCACTCTCCATCCCCATTGCTTTCATGACCACCATAATAGGGATCTATGAGAAAATAATACTCAGCAAAAACTAAAGTCTAATAATGCAACAGTAATAACTCTTCGGGGGGGGGGGAACTAAAGGAGGAGGGAAAGTAAGATGCAACAAGACCTTCTTTGCAAATTGATTAAGTAACAAATATATCTTCTCTTTCTCCATCTGAATAACTGTTTTGCTTTTTGTTGCCTCCGAACTGCTTGTCACAGATGCATTTACACTGGGGGCAGAGAAGAAAAAATGATATTGATGAAAAATATCAAAGGATCAAGTAGAATTGGCAGAAATTAGAACAAATTCAAAGGATTGGAGAAATAGATCAGAATGAAAATCAGTATAACAAAATGACAGCTAAACTAGTATGCCAGAAGAGAAATGTATCAACAGAGTAGAAACGACAATAAAAAAAATTAAAGTCAAAATTTGAAACAATAAGTCCACAACAAGACTTTGCTCATCCTATATGCCAAAATAAATACATAAATAATTTATGTCTTACACGAAAGAATGAAGCAACATAAAATTTTACTTGCATCAATAGAAGTTATTGTTCCCTTCTTAATCCTTCCATGAACTTCAAAAGGAATATCCAACAAGCAGTAATGCTAAAAGGCCATAAGCTAGACCACTGTTAATTGATTATTTGCTAAGGAAGTCTATTAGTTTGTAACATCGTTAGTAAACAATGCAATACATGATGAATTAGATTATGACTATAAGAACAACTAGACAAACAACAAAACTTTAACCTATGGTACTCAAACTCGGGTGTGGGTTTCTAACGCATGTATGTGTCCAACAAGGATACGTTCAATTTTTTCAAAGATTTCCATGTATTTGGAGGGTCCTTGGAAGATCATATCTCCATACCCATGTCTGGATATAAGGCAGACATGGGTGCTTTAAGAAAAATGAAAACTCGGAGCAACATAGACTTTAACTTCCAGTTTATACTCTTCTACAACTCACTTACAATAAATGTTTACTAGCATAACTGTATTGGATCCAAGGAACCTCTAGCAATGCACGTTATAAGGTAATGGAACAGTCAGTAATTAGCAAAGTGTAAAAAATTGAAAGAACAACTTACTTTCCCTTCTTGTCTGCATCAATAATTATCCTATTCTTGGAAAGTTGTTCCTGTATTAAAATCACCTGAAAGGCATTTGCAGAATCATGAGATCATCATGACAAGAAACTACCAAGGAAAAGAACAATAAATATTTGAAAAACAAGAGACTACCAAGAGAAGAGAAAAATAAAATACAGTCCCAATGAGAAAACAATTTGAAAAGGATAAAATAAATTCAGACAAATCAGACACATAAAGAGCATAAAAAAAGTTCTAGCACGCAAAACAAGTACAAGAAGTGAAAAGAAGAAGACAATTATAACTCCATAAACCTTGACATGTAATTTTCTTATTAGATTTTAAAGTTGTTATATGGTGTTCATTGAAAAAAAAACAGTAAAAAGAAGAAATTACTAAGGATTAAAAACACCAAATCGAATTAATATGTACATTTTACATTAGTGTAACAACATTTACATCATCACTTGATCCTCACAAGATCCTACCCAACAATCCAGATGAATACAATAAAATTTAACTCCAAAAACCAAAAAAGATCAGGATCATTTTCTGACGGGTTCCATCAAACATACTAGATCAGAAAAGGTAGAACCAGAAAAATTAATGGAACAACACCATTAATTTCGTTTACTTTCGTCCATTCATTGTACGATTCACCAGCTAATTCACTACAAATTTTTGATCCATCATGAATATTACTTGAATATTACGTATGCCAAATACTGTCAAACTAAAAGCATGTTAGAGTGAATGGGCATATTTGCACACATTTGAGGTAAGTAAAGAACAAAGCAAACATATATGTATACAACCAAGATGGTCAGAATTACCTTCTCCGTTCCTTTAATGATAAAATACCCTCCAGGATCAAGAGGGCATTCACCTAATGACAGAAAATGAAAATTAAAAAAAATAAAATGATGAGAAGAGAATGAAAAAACAGCCATTATTCTGAGTTTAATGAACACAAACCAAGCCTTGCAAGTTCAGCTTCGTCTTTTCCATATAACACGCAGCAACAACTCCGTAACATGATTGGCATTCTTCCAATAACAAGATCATTCTGCAGGGAACAGATTTTGTATTACATCCAAAGCACCTATCAATCCACGTCATACACACATCAAAGAAGCATCTGATGTACCTTTTCTAGTCTAGTTTTCTGCCCGTGACTCCCTTGAATGTACTCTATATTGACCAATATCGGCGCAGCGTACCTTAAAATTAAAAGCATAATAATAAGACAAAACAGAACAAAATGTACCAATCCTCACTATTCAATTTAAAATTTCAGTTCTATCACAACAGACAAAATAATGCTTTTCCAAGGCTGCCTATATGAAACAGTTGCACCCAAAAACTTAGCAATGTATTTAGAAAAATGCTTTGTACATACGTCATGTCTGACAACCGGCATGTATGGGGATTTATTTTTTCACTGATCCCATCAATCGTCATGGAGGGCTCACCAATTCTGACATCTTTGAACCTGCACTGCAACACAAGTTACAATTGAACTGGAACCAAAAAAAGGAAAATCCAAATTATACCATGGAACTTAATTCACCGCTAAACAGATAAGCAATAACCAGAATGCCAAGGAACAAAATATAAGGTGACCAAACTAATTCACGACAGTAAAACAGATAAGGCTTCGTTTGGTTGTTAATATCACTACTTGCTTTTAGCTCCTTAAAATGATTCTAAAATGAAAATTCCTCATATTTGACTGCAAACGAGCAAATAGTTAAACCATAACACATTCAAAATTAACAATCCTGTATGAAAAGCAAAATATAGCATGCAATCATTCCAAATGAATCATTCTTTTTTTTTTTTTTTACCTTTAATTGTTCAAAAGGATTATTTGCTTAGGAACAAACGCGCTTTTCACTTTTTTTTTTTTTCCTAAAATCACATGACAAAGTAACAACCAAATCGAGCGACAATGGCAAGTTAGCAAAACATATTATATACCAATTATCACCAAAAACATAAACACAAATATTTTCAAACCTGAGGTAAATACTTGGGTCAACATCAGATACAATCCTGTCATTGGCACGAACAATCTTCTTTATTCCGGTATTAACGAAATAATTAAACGAATCCAAGTGCTGCTTCACTAACCCTCTAACCTATATTAAGATCAAAATTTTCCCAAAACCCATAATTTAGTTACAAAATATAAACTTTTTCACATAAAAAATAAATAAATACCAAACTAAAATCAAATCACCTTTAAGAACTCAGGGAGGAGCTGAAACTTATCAACAGCAGATTTTATTGGAGCAGTAAGCTTTTGCTTGTCAATGGGTATCTCAGTAACATTTAAACTATTGAGTTTTACAACAACAACACAAAAACAAAAACAAAAAAAAGGAAAATTAGAAATAGAAATAAATGAAAAACAAATAATATTTCATAAAACAATAAAAAAAAATGAGAGAAATACTTACTTATTCGTGCTGTTATTGAGAAGTATATCTTCTTGCTTGAGACCCATTGTTTAATTCGATTAAAATTTTGTGGGTTTTAAGGAATTTGGTTGGCTTTTAGAAAGAAGATTGGTTTCCGCCTGTTGCAGAGGAGGAAGAGAAGAGAAGACAAGAAAAAGACGGATTCAACCTCTGAACCTGCTTCTTCTGCTGTCCTGGGGTAAAACTATTCGTGTCCGAAGGCGTGAGATAGAATAAGGGGATTCGAAAGTTTCCGATTCCGTAAGCGTGTCTGGGAGAGCGGCAGTCGACGAGTGTAGGCCCTTCCAGGGGTTTTTTCAAAAGACTAAAACCCCCGGTAGATATAAGTAGAGGTGTTGTTTTGGCATGAATTTGATTGAACCGTAAACTCATATTACTACTAAAAAAATTAAAATATTAAAAATTATTATTTTGTTAAATAAATAGTTATTTAACGTAAATTAAATTAATTTAAGTAAAAAAATTAAATCTCAATCCTATGAATGAAAGGATATGTCAAGTTACATAAATTATTTGATCATTAATAAGTTTATATATAATTGGTGCGGATAGTTTTTAAATTTTTTTATTAATTAAATATTTTAAATTAAAATTATATTAAATTATTATTTTATTGAATATCTTTTATTTATATATATATTAATAATATTAGTTTTAACAAGAAAGTTATATGTACTTTATTAATCCAATATTTCATTTTCTATTATAATATAATTTTTACATTATCCATTAATTCACAAATAATATCAATATAATAAATATTAATAACTTTTTGATTTAATAATTGAGAGCGCGATAAAATTAACCTGGTAACACCGGTGAGTTTGCTCCAGAAAAAGGTGAAGAAGCCCTAGCAGCAGCAACAACCTGGTTTTTCAATTTTTCTAAACGGTAAAATTAAATAGGCAAGTTAATTGGGAAAAAAAACTTAAATAGGCAATTTCGGATCTTTTATCAATTTGGGTCGGGTTAATATTTTTACTAAATGGATTTAATAACATTCTTCATGGGTCAATCTCATGCAAAATACGGATCAGATTTAACATTTTTAAATTAAACTCGTACTTTCTTATTTACTGATTAAATTTTTAAAAAAATACATATTTATCAAACGCTTATTAACAAAAAATAATTATTGAATATTAGTAATATGTCTAAATTAAAATACTATAAAATAACAATTCGTTAAAATAATACAAGCTGAATTAAAGTGAATATTGCAAAAGAAATTACAGAAAATGTTATTTTACTAGAAAAATAAAGAAAAAAATTGAAGATTGAAATTTCATTGAGTCATGGTTTACGACTTTTGACTTTAAGAAGTTTATTGTCTACCCAAACGTGCTCGATAGATTCTACAACACGTCTCTCATGCCTTCTTGATTTTGTTATCGGCTGATAGCACTTTCAACTGCAGTAACACAATGGACCAAAAGAATGAATGGTTTTTTTCTGTCTCGAGACAATGTATCAATTTTCAGACTTGGATGAATAACTTTATGATTAAGTCATCCAAATTTGAAATTTGTCTAGTACTTAACATATGGGAAAAGAACAAGTTTGGTTTTATGATTTTAATGACATTAAAATTGTGTTAAAAATTAATTAGAGGACTTTCAAAATATTAAATCA
>JBBYHK010169276.1:22202-34672 GCA_038382065.1 Adansonia grandidieri | reverse complement strand
TTGGGCAGTACCACTTTCCCTTGAATCTTGTCTCTGGCGTCAGCCCGACACATGCATAATGGAACCATTCACCTCCTTGGCACTGAAGGAATAGAAATGTTAGACACTGACTACCAACCAAATTGCGATAGCTATGTTACTCTCAGGTGCGAGTTTCAGACACAAGTATGTGATCGAAATAGATATGTTCATTTTTTTTTTCAAGTTTTTTCATATATTTGAAGGGTCTAGTAACCATGCCTGAAAATGTGTCGGATATGAGTTTCAAACATGAATACTTTAAGATAAAAAAAGTCAGAGCAACATAGGTTAATAATCATTTTGCCAAATCATGATGAATAAATAGCTATCAAAACTTTCGGGGCACAGGGCGCTTTCAAAACCTATGTTATTCCGACTCTTCATTTTTCTTGAAGTACCTAGGTTCGACAATTTTCTACGGGTCAGATATGGTTCTCCAAGCACGCTCCAAATACATGAAAAAACTTAGTAAAAATTGAACATACTTGTATCAGATACATTCCCATATCCGACACTCACACCTAAATCCGAGTAACATAGCTAAAAGCATCATGCATTCCGGCACCTCTTTGTGCTACATATGCACGGTACTCCAACCCCACATTATCTGTTAGTTCTATTCCATAATGCATTATTTTGACACTCAAATGCAATTAATGTGAGGAACTTTAATAAGTAACAGTTAAATAAAAAGAAGCCAAGTAAAGGAATAAAAATACTACTATTAAATAATACAGGAAAAAAAAAAAAAGAAGAGGAGAGAACTCACGTTTTCATTGTCACAGGCAATCATATCTCCAAATGACACCTAAATAATGCATAAAACAATCCTTCAGTTTTGAGGGGGAAAAAAAGCCTTTAAATCAAAGAAGCAATGAAAAAGTATGCAAGTAAAATATCTACAAAATAATGAAAGAAAGGCAGAACCTGATGGCAGACACAATAAGTAGGTTCATTTGGATCAATGGGTTGATCAACATCAGGAGGGGTAGCATAATCTTTCCTATGGCTTCCTGGAGGAGGCATGAGTTCGAAATCCCTATCACGCTCTCGATCCCAATCCCTATCTCTGTAATCCAGTCTCTTTGATTGAGGTGTTACATAAATCGGCTTGCGTTTGTCAAGCTTAGGAACAATAGGTAATGGAGGAAGAATGACAGGCTCATCCGGGGAAATTTTTCCTTCTGATAAAAATTGCAGGAAGAAAAACACAGTAACAAATTGATAAACAACTGATGCAGTATTTTATTCATCAAAGAAGCTCAATTTTAATTGCAGCCACTGTTACCTTCTTTTAGATCTCCAGCAAAGTAGGTCAAATCCTCGTTGAGACGTTTTACATGGCTATCAATCTGAAAAAAGTTTCAGGTATCAGAATTTTGTGAGCTTTTGGACATAATACGGTTCAAAATCACAGCAACTTGTTTAAGATGCATAAAAAAATAGCCCGGACCAATGGTTTTAGACTACACTACATTCATAATGTGGCTAAACCATATGCAAAAATCCTATTTTATATCTTTTTCCAGCTTGAACCAGATTCTCTAGTGCTCTTCACTCTTCAGTCAAACAAACAACTATTTGAAGTATTGTTACCACTGATGACTTCAATTCAGATATGCTGGTTGAAACTTGAAATGGTGCATAAGATTAGCATATAGCATTTTGCAGTCGCAGACGGGTTTTGGTCGTGTCACCTTTATCACGGCAGCCAATTACAGTAAATATCAAGGTGAAGAAAATTAAAACCGGAAAATAGTAGCTATAACATTGTGTTCCAGCCGCTATTTAAATCCCTCTTTATCTTCAATAGCAATATGATAATTACGAAGCAATGCTAGCTCAATCGCAAATACTAACAAAAAAAAGTACGAACAAAACTCACCAAATCATAAGCTTGTCGTGCCAGCAAAACCTTCTCAGTGCACAAACTCAACGCATTTTCTTGACTTGCTTCTATATCCTTCCTCATTTTCTCAGTAGTCTCCTCATCTTCATGACTATTATACATATAACTATTTCCATTCCCTCGTTTCGCCGCCAATCCTAAACAATACTTAGTTTGTTGTCTCGTATGATTAATCATAGCTTCCAAAAAAACAGAGAAAATTTTTAATCAAAATCCCTAAATTTAAGAACCCTAATTTTTGAAAAAAAAAAAAAAAGGTTTACAGGCTTACATTGGGACCGCTCATCGAGTTCTCGGATTGTATTGAGGAGTCTCTGAAGCTCAGCTGGTAATGTGTTTACGTCTGTTGGAAATTGAAATGAATAAAAAAAAAATCGAAACTTTAAATTAAATATGAAATTCAAGCTCGAAATTGATTTTAAAAAAAATCTTAAAAAAAAAAATGAAAAATTTGATCAACATGGAATTGGAACTTACATTCCAGATAATCATCGACGTAGACGCCGGTTCTAGCAATTGTCATTTTTGGTCAGGGATTTAGGGGTTTTGGATTTGAGAGATTCCGTGAATTGATCTTTTGAGGTTTTAGGCTGGGGATCAAAGGAGGAGGAAAGGGCAAACAAAATTAGGTTTTTGACCGTTCTGAAAAAGCGGGGAAATTCGTTGAATATTCTTTAGGAATTGGTCTGCACTTTATAAGTTAGTTTGTTTATATTTCCATAATGTGACCTGAAATTATTAATAATCACATAAAAATAAACATAAAAAATTCAACATATTTTTATATAAAAGGGTCTAAATCTTAGAGGAGTTATAAAAATTTTTACATTGCGATAATTGCACGAATCAATCTCGTATCTTTTTACTTATTTTTTAATTTAGCAATAATAAATACGTTAAAATTAATAGATAAAATTGATCATATATATGATTGTCGAGGATGTTTGGTGAAGTAATATGATCATTTGAGTGATCAAGTTCATTCCTGTCAATCAGATTACATGAATACATTATGTTATGTATCGATATATTGCTTTTATTCGTACAAAATATAGTTGTTACAGTTCATTTTATCGATACATTTCAAAATGTATCGATATATTTCAAGATGTATTTATATATGGACAGTGATGTATTAATATATGAATAGTAAATTTTAAGTTTTAAGATTATATAAAATTAGCCAATAAAAAATAACATAAATTTATTATCAAAAATTGCAAACTTGGGCAATAAAAAAAACTTAAAAATTCTCTTATTATCGAAGGCGTTCATAAGTCGAATAAAATTAAAAGTGATTACAATTTAAATTTTTTTCAATTATCTCATTCAAATTAGATATGAATTAACCTATAAATCTATTTTATATTTAAATATAAAAATAAATTTATATTAATATAAAATTTATAATTTAATTTAAATAAAATATAATTTTATTAATTAATCAACCATATTAAATCAAATGTATTCTCAATACACTCTTTTATCTTTTTTATGCAAGGGCAAGTTTCAACTCTACCCTTCCAGAACCTTGTACGAAATATAAGTACGAAACAACAAAACCGGTTAAACCGGTAACTCTCACGGCTTAACCGGCTAATGAAGTCAACGTGTATAAATAAGGAGATCTAGGGTACAAAATGCCAATTCGATTGAACCATCGCCTCTTTATCTCTTATAAACCGAACTGTCAAAAATCTCATTAATCGAGTCGGGACTCTCAAAATCCAAATCCGTTTCTCTTTTTTAATGCTCACTTATTTATAAACTCAAACAAAAACCTATAAAAGACTCTCCTTTTTAAACATTTACTCGCTATTTTCCTCTATTTTTGTAATTTTACAATCTTTAAATCCCTTAATATATTTGGCTCGATCTGTTTTTGTTTTGGGTATTCCTTTTCATTTCCTTCAAAATTGGTTAATTTATCTAGTTTAAAAGCCCTAATTTGTTGGTAGAACATATTGAATCCGAATAAGTTTGCGTGAAATTCGATTTGTCTTTTTTTTTGGGGGGGTGCGGGGGGGGATATTTGGGTATTTTGGGTGAGGAACAAAAAGGAAAATGGCTGAACAAGGTGGCTTGGAAGGGAGCCAACCAGTGGATCATTCCAAGCACCCATCTGGTATTGTTCCCACTCTTCAGTAAGTCTCCTTGTTGCCTCTCTTTTCTTAGATTCTGACGCTTGTAATTTTTTTTTTTTGTTTATGTGTTATTGGACATGGGTTTTCTTTTAAATCATTGAAAAAAAATTTGTTTTTGGGATATCATATGAGTCTTTTAGACTTAGGTGATTTTCTTAGTTGAATGGGATGTTATTTGTTGACCAAAGTGTGCCGATGGGTCTGATCTTTGGGTCAATAAAATCATTCGAGAAAGTTGTTTTTTTGGGAGCATATTTGACAAATTCATGCTTGACCTTTTGTTGATGAGAAGTTTGTGGATTGGTATTTCTGGTTGAATTGTCTAAGGGAATTTGTTTAGGGAGATGGGTTTTGATCGGATTGTGGAAAGAGGAAGGGGGATTTAGTGGATATGCCATGTGAGCTTCTGGTATTTATGTATGTTGAACAGAGTTTAGAGAAGTTGATTCGGTTTTGTATGTAACATAAGTTTGCTCCTTTTGAAAAATTTAATGGCACTTAATTGTGATTTTGTATTGTAATAAAGGAACGCTTTCATCAGTTATCTTTGGACCAATACTCTTTTATGTTTCCTTTGATTTACTTATATAGTAATAGAGTGTGTTAGATATGGATTGTGGGTAATTTTGATAGATGAATAATAAACAAATTACATCAAATATTGTTACATGAGCTTGCCCTGCTAGCATTCAAGTGAACTAATATACCAGTGGAGCTCAGCTGGTCTAACTACGTATTACGGTTGAGTCTTGTTCTTAATTGAATCAGCTAGCTGAATAAATTGCAAAGAACTTGAATTGTTTTAATCATGATTACAAGTCACTAACTGATCTAGCTTGTCAAGTTGTAATGGTTTTGCATCTAAGTGTGTTTGTATCCATTGTAAGCTTTCAGGAAAAGCCAAAAATGTAAGTTTTTTTTTCCAATTACTTCTAATTAAAAGTATGCTCTTAATCAGTCTTCTTAAGGCATGCGCCAAGGCACATCTAGGCACTGTGTCTTGTTACGCCTCAGACCCTTTCGGGCAAAGCACATTTGATTATCCGCAAGCCTGACGCACCTTTTTGTAAGATGATAGGCTCACAAAAGCCCCTCATAATTGAAGTTTTTAACAATTCATTTATTTTTAATTTTTCATTAACCCTTCTTTTACTAGTAAGAAAAGGGATAAAATTAACGCTCTACTTCTAAATGTTTGAGTATTCAACAACAGATGTGGGATCATAAGAAAATCATGCATATTGGCCAACAGAAAAAAAAAATGGAAAAATTTGCAGGTTTTTTAGGATAAACTGGACTATTCTTTAGAGATTACTATCATAATTATATATCTTAAGCTTATTTGTACATATACACAGACTCACATACTAAAACACGCACATATACATATTGCGCCTTACATCACTGAAGTGAGTGCTGTTTTTGCATCTTGCTTCTCTGACAATGTAAGAGTTTAAGCGGCTAGAGTGTGGCTTGCATCCTTGACCACTCTTGCTTTAATCCTTTATAGGTTGGAGTTTGACTGCAGTTGTATACGGATATCTTAGTATTAGTCTTACTTTGTTTCTAGGAACATTGTATCCACTGTGAACTTAGATTGCAAGTTGGATCTTAAGCAAATTGCACTGCAAGCTCGAAATGCAGAATACAATCCCAAGGTATGCTTGGGATGGTTAATTCTAGTTATTATCTTTTTTCTATTTTGTACAGTTTCAGATTTTGCTGCTGTTATAAGCCTGCTAACCTTTATTTACAACATAACCCTACAGCGTTTTGCTGCTGTCATTATGAGAATCAGGGAGCCAAAAACTACAGCTTTGATTTTTGCCTCTGGAAAGATGGTACAGTCAGACGCATTTATTTTGTTGTTGTGTTCAGCGTCAGAATATTTTACCAAGTAACTAGTGCTTGCACCGTTGCATGAGCCAAGCACGTTATCATTGTTCAATAATTCATTTACTAAAACAGTTTTCTTTGCTTCCTCAGGTCTGCACCGGTGCTAAAAGCGAACAGCAATCTAAACTGGCCGCAAGGAAGGTATTTATGTTTCTTTGAGATGTTTTTGGCTTTGATTCTGTTTGTAGACTATGTTAGAGGTCAATTAGCTCTGTGCCTCCCTCATGTCTATTCTTATCATTATGATGCAATCCTGGAGTTGGCTATAACTGACATGTATTTGTGCTTTTCAGTATGCCAGAATTATCCAGAAGCTTGGTTTTCCTGCTAAGTTTAAGGTACTTCCGCTGTCTTTTTTTCCTTCTTTCATGCAAAACATGCTTCTAGATTCTGATTATGGACTAACATCTCCTCCTTCAATAGTGTTTTCTCCTGCTTGTTTGTTTACCATTTTTGTTGCCATTGGCAGGACTTTAAAATTCAGAACATTGTTGGGTCCTGTGATGTCAAATTTCCGATCAGACTTGAAGGTCTGGCATACTCCCATGGTGCCTTTTCAAGTGTAAGTGGCAGTCACCCGTTTGACAAGTTGTTTTGTTTTATTTTAGAACATCGGATATGCATGTTTATAGGTGGGCATTTAGGATTTTCAGGTATGAGTTCCCGACTGCCCTATGCCGTTCTCTATTCGTGTATGCATATACCAAGTTCTTCTTCTTCTTTGAGCCCCTTAAATTTCACTTACTATTCCCTATGGCTGTTAAGCTCAGGGAATGGCGGTTAAAACTTTTAGGCAAATTGTTTTGAAACATTATTTCCAATAAAGTTGAAAGTAGAAACTGAGCTGTCACCTGGTTGTAATAAACAGCCTTGGAAACATGAAGATAAGTCTGGGCTTGTAATACCTTGATTTAGTTCTTTTATTCGTATGAGTTAAAAATAATTAGAAGGTTTGCTTTGTGTTACTCATATTTGGATGTGAGTGTCAGAAACATGTATGTGCCTTACATGGATATGTTTAATTTTTTAAAAAGATTTTTTAAATGTACTTGGAAAGTCTTTTAGAGGATTATATCCATACACTCATGTCCGAAAATGTATTGGATTTGGATATTAGACGCTGGTTTTTCAAGAAAAATAAACAGTTGGAGCAATATAGGGTGTACTTATTTGATGTCAAGACTTGTTTGCTTGGGTCAAGAAGTGGGACTTATCTTTTCATGATGTTTTATGCAGTATGAACCAGAACTCTTTCCAGGCCTGATCTATCGAATGAAACAACCAAAGATTGTGCTTCTTATTTTTGTGTCGGGGAAGATTGTGATCACTGGAGCCAAGGTGTGATTATGTTGGACTGTTATTCGTCTGTTATCGATACTCTCTTGAAATTCTACTGATTCTCTTTTTTTGTCTCAGGTGAGAGATGAGACATACACAGCCTTTGAGAACATATATCCGGTCCTTACGGAGTTCAGGAAGAGCCAACAATGGTAGGAAGCTATCCCTTCACCCTGTGTTTCACAGATACTATGTCGGATATGGATTTGTGTCTGACAAGGATATATTCAATTTTTTTTTATATACTTGGAGGGTCATATTCCTATATCTATATCTAAAATATGTTAGACATGGGTATTTTAAGAAAAATGAAGAGTTAGAGTAGTATTTTCCTCGCCCTTTTCTCTGCAGTGGTTGACTAATTATGTTATTCAGACTCTTCATGACATGGTTATGGGGTAGATCTTTCAAATATATAGAAAAAAAATTGAGCATATTCGTGTCAGATATATTTTTGAACTTGACTAAGTCCAACAGTCATCTTGAGTCTTGACTAACATAGTTCTATTGTCTATATTTCTCATTCATCTCATGTTTGGACTTGCACCTGACTGAACCATAATTTGCGGGCAGATATACCTTTGGACGGAACTACTCTAACGGATAATAGATTCTCCACTGTTGCGTTCGGAGTTGGATTTGTGGTGTGAATAGATGAAGAATGGGGATTGGCACCTGCCTTTTTTGGCTATGGTTGTCAACATGCGGTCTTCTTTTCTCCTTAAAAGTCAGTATGGTGCTTAAATTGATGCTCACATCCTCCTTGTAATTAGCAATTTAGGGAGGGAAGAGGGAACTTAAAATTAAAAAAAAAAAAATGTTCGGGGTTACTACTTGTAGACACTATCCTTTCAATTAAAATAATAGTAACTTTCATCAACTGTTTTTGTCGTGTCAGATGCAGAGTTGACATAGGTTTTTGCTAAATACCATGAATACAATAGTTCGGTTTTTTTCGTTTATTATGTTAAAGTAAATGATTATAAATACAATTATTGTGTTCGAATTGAGATCGAATATCCTGTTTTAAGTTTGTTTGTATACATAAGTAAGTTTGTCTATGTTTCGTTTAAAGTTTATTTATTAGAAAATTTATTTATTATTAAATTATAATTTAATAACAATAATTGTTTATAATTTATTTATTTTATTTATAATAATATTTTAATATAAAAAAATAAAAATGTCTAACCTTAAATCTCAATTGATTGTTTATTGTTTTTAAACTTAATTTTTAATTGTATGTCAACAAATTCGAATATATATTCATAATAATGTTTGTGAATAAATTTATTTAATTTAAATAAATTAAACTCGAACAAATTTATGTATAAATGAGTTAACATTTAAAAAATTTAAAAATAAATATGCAGATATAAATTTTTTTATTCAAGTTGGGTAAAATTGTCATTTAGATAATCATGAAGGAGATATTCGTCCTGCAGTAGGAGCACATGCCAAAAAATTTTGTGGCAACGGTTTTTTTCCGGGGAAAATTAGCTTTGTTTTCTTGTCTTTTCTTTTCGTTTCGTTTCTTTCTTCCAAGAAACACAAACGGTTCCTTGCTTTCTTTTCTCTCTTGGTAATTTTTAATACTAGAACACCCCGTTCCAAGAAACAACAACATTAACTACCACAAAGCAAAACTTATTTGAGAGCTAAAGCGAAATCTTGGTTTGTATATTTAATGGCTCAATTCACACCGCAAGGTCGTTTGAAGCTGCTCTTTCATGGCGATAGTGGTGAAACGAAAGACCCTTTTCATTACAAGCTTGTTAGCAACGTTTTTGGTGGTTCTTGCAGGCTGAAATCACTTCAAGTTCATAACAGTATTTCAAGGAGGCTTTACTTCTCTTCTTCTTCGAAAAAAGGCTGCAAATTTAATGCAAAGGCACGTCTGAATGTGAGTGATGAAGGAATTTATGACGAAGAGGATTATGATAGTGAGTTTGAGACTGATGATTTGGCTTGTTTTAGAGGCCTTGTTTTGGATATCTCTTACAGGTAAAATGACACTTCTTAATTACCCATTTTTTTCCTTGTTTGATTTTGATGCTTTTGTTTTTATTATTTCAGTTGGGTATTTGTTTAAAATCATTTGGAGCTATGGGTATGTCTAGATTTTTGCATTTATTGTTGTTATATTTTGTTTCTGTAACTTGATTTGATAAGTGAATATACTTAATGAGTAATTTTAAAAGTCCATTGCTTGAAAAATCGGTTATAATACTGAAACTTTTGAAAACTATTCGTCAAAAGGTGAAATAATTTAGTATTCTGCCATTCCGTTCATACGTTGCATGTGAGTGTTTACTGTAAATGTTAGATACGAATATATTTAATTTTTATTTTTAAATTTTTTATGTATTTAGAGGGTTTTAAGCTGATTATATTCTCATACTAATATACGGATATGTGTTGAACATGGATAATTAAAAAAAAAATAAAATGAAAAGTCGGAGCAACATAGATATAAAGACTTGGGTGCGAGTGTTAGAGATACGAATATATTCAATTTTTTTCAAGATTTTCATTTATTTATGAGGTCTTTAAGAATAATACTCTCATAACCATATTTGAATATATATCGAACACGAATTCCTAAAAAAAAGAAAAAAATTGAAGCAACGTAGACATAGTTATAGTCCAATTTTAACTATAGTCTTCAAATTATCAATTATTAGTTTATCACTGTGAGAAATATCTGAAAAGGGTTCTAATGGTTGATTGTAAGGAAGTGAATTAATTCTCTCTATGTGATTTTATGGCTAATTATTTGACAGCATTTATCCATCTGTTCTATGCACAACATGATTCTCCTTTTCCTTGATAACTTTGTAATAATTTAGACATTGCTTTTTCTCACTTTTGTTTGAATAAAAGATCTGAATCAGTGTCATGATATCCTGCCAGGCCAGTCAATGTTGTCTGCTGGAGGCGTGCTATATGTTTGGAGTTCATGGAGAAGGTTGGGTTAATGTGGAATCACCTTTTGATTTTAGAATTGATGGATAGATGGAAGTCATGTGATGCTTTTTAGTTTACAGTTTTTACAGTTGTTTACATTTTATTCTAAATTATTTCCAAGCTTATTTAGAGCTACATTACTTGGACTCAAGAATAACTATTGGATGCTGGCATGTGTCCAACATATATATATATATATATATATATTCAATTTTCTTTTAAGTTTTTTCATAAATTTGAAAGAGCATAACTTGATATCCATGTCCAAATATGTGTCAGACATGACTGTCAAATACAGATACTTCCGAAAAAATGAAGAGTTGAAGGAGTAATATAGATTTAGAATTTTTTTTGTTTAAACACTTAAAAAGCATTACCTTTTATTCTCTGTCTCTTTATTATATACGTGTTTGCTCTCAGATGCAAAACTTACAGTCATATTCATTAATGAAATATTGAAGGAGAATTGTTCTTTTCCACATTTAAGTCCCTTTACCTTGGTTTTTATCCAGGCTGATGTTCTAGAATATTATGATCAGACTGTGAACTCCCCAAGTGGATCCTTCTACATACCGGCCGTGTTAAGGGTATGAAATTTAGGACCATTTTATCTTTACTGTGATCCTGTCTTCCAATTTTCCTATTACATTCTCGTTCTAGGTTACTCAGACTTAGGAATGAGTGTTTGGATATTGGTATGCATCTGACACAGATATGTCCAATTTTTTATTTTTTAAGTTTTTTCATGTATTTGAAGAGTCCTTGGACATCAGATCCCCATACTCATGTCCTGATATGTGTAGGACATGGTATTCAACAAGAGTTGGAGAAACTCAATTCTTGTTACTATAATTATATCTGTTTAAGGCTTTTTAACTTCTATTCATAGTGTTCCTCATCCTCATATGTGTCTGTTAGTCCACATGAATTGACCTTATTCTTTACTCTCCTAGGTTCCCCATCTACTGCAAGTTGTTAAGAGAAGAAGAATCAGAACCAATCTTAGCCGCAAAAATGTTCTATTAAGAGACAATTTCGCTTGTCAGTAAGTTGTTTACAATTACACTGGTCATATTTGCTCATAAATAATACCCATTATTAAGTTAACCTTATTATGTCAGCAAATAGGATATAATCCTGTTTCCCTGTAAACTCTGAGTGTTAGAAGCTTTTATAGATATCAACTGTTAAATTACATTAGTGACATCTTGACTGCATATGCTAATTATGTTGCTAAGTTATATGACGTGGAGGTTGCTCAATATGCACGTGTAACTTCACAACTATGTTACCCGGACTCAAGGGTTATAGGCAGTGTTTGATATGGATATACTCAATTTTTTTAATTTTTTTTTTCATTTATACGGATGATCATTACCCCTGTTATCTATGTCCAAATATGTGTTAAATACAAGTGCCGGACATGGATATTTTAAGAAAAATAAAGACTTTGGAGAACATAGCTTCACATGAGGGAAAATGTTGGATGCAAGCTTTTGTTACAGTACTTGAGAAAATGTTCTAATACTAATTTTTTGACTTTAATATAATGGACTTATACCTCTCTATGTTGAACTTGATTTTAGTGACATGATAGTTTCCCATCTTTCTTTCTTGTTTTTATACTGAAAATTCAAAGTGGAAAATTCATGGCAGGCGAAAGTAGGCCTTGTTCTGCTTTAGTAAAAAAGATATTTGAATCCGAAGCTTAACTTAGTTGATGTAACCACCATTGAAATGGTGGTATTCGGTAAATCTAAGATTCGAATCCTAGCATCTGCAACCCCTCCCCTGATCCTAAAGCTAAGGCCTTCTTCGTATCCAAAAAAAAAAAGGATATTTGATCACATGCTGTTCAGTAACATCCCTCTTTCATGTGTTACAGCCCACTTGCTAGTCATGTATGTAGACTTTATTGCTGTTATCTTAGTGTATGCTTTCATGGCCCCTTTAGACATAAAACCTTCTTAGTTAAAATTTTTTCATGTTCTATAAAGTTTTTTGCACTTTCCTAAATCAAACTCAGTAAATCTCTTACTTTCAGGTTCCCATTTTCCTGGACATGATGTGCTATTGTTATTATAATTTCTAAATCAACTCTCTGTTCTTCTTGTTCCCTTTCGTATCAAAAGACAAATATTTTTACCAATTCAGTCCAATAGCAATTGTCTGTTGCTTATGAAAGAGGTTTTCGT
>JBBYHK010169276.1:0-22102 GCA_038382065.1 Adansonia grandidieri | reverse complement strand
TTTCGTATCAAAAGACAAATATTTTTACCAATTCAGTCCAATAGCAATTGTCTGTTGCTTATGAAAGAGGTTTTCGTTTTTCGAAAGGTATTGTTCAGCTCGTGAGAACTTGACCATAGATCATGTTCTGCCAGTTGCTAGAGGAGGGGAATGGAAATGGGAAAATCTGGTAAGATTGATGAATTAAACAGATGACTCAATATTTGTGGATTACCTCCATTGATTCTTGCATGTATTTCTTCTCATCTTCTGTCATCTTATTGAAAATCAAGACTAAGTAGAAGGAATCCTGAAGTAAGAATAAGAAATGAAAATTATCCTGCATCTAGAGGAGCGTATCCCCATACCTATATGTCTGAATACATGTTGAACATGGTTTACGAATGAAGAGTTGGAGTAATATAGATTCTAACCACCATGAATTTACAAAGTTTTATAGTTTTTTTTTTTTATTTCTCTTTTGTCTGCCTGGTACAGGTCGCTGCTTGTGCCAAGTGCAATTCAAAAAAAGGTCAAAAAACTCTGGAGGAAGCAAATATGAAGCTTATTAAGGTCTCCAAGGTACTTTGCCTACTCTAATGAAAACTGTAAAAGCTTCATTCGCATAAAAATCATATATGGGCAAACTGTGTTTTCAGCTTTGGATAGCATTTGGCAATTAAACTGTGTTCAGCCATTGTTCACATATCGAAGGTTGAGATTTAGATGATCAGGAAAACTGAAAATTTCAAGGTTTTTTCTTTCTTTTGCTGAATTAAATATTGATAACCTATCTTACTTGGACTCAAACGTGAGTATCAAATATGTGTATATTCATTTATTTTTAGGTTTTTTCCTGTATTTGGAAGGTCCTCTGAGGTCACATTTCCATGTCCATGTCTGGATATGTGTCGGACATGAATGTCCGACACGAATACTTTAAAAAATAAAGAATTAGAGCAACATCGTTGATAACTATTAACATGACGATGGTTTTGATCCTTGGGAACTAAGATGGTGTACCCTTTGGTTGTTCAGGCCCCAAAGGATTATGACATAATTGCCATACCCCTTACAAGCGCAGCAATAAGGATGTTGAGGAAGAGAAATGGGACGCCTGAAGAATGGCGTCAATATCTGTCCCCTCCTAAAGGGCCTTAGACATCCATCTACACATCTGTTACTCGGACTCCACTATAAGTTTTGGTTACATGTTTTTCCATATATTAAGAAAATTTTTAGTGGTCGTATCCCCATACCCATACTCAAATATGCATCAGATATCAGTGTTTCAAAAACAATTAAAGAGTCCGAGCAATGTAGATCTTCAAGGCGTGTTGTACATTCCTATATTACATACGTTTCATATCAATGATCGGTTCTAAATTGCATCAAAGTTTGTCTCATATTTCAACTTTTGATTCATGAAAATGGATGCATTAATGTTTAGAAAATGCTTGAAATAGTATTTTTTTTCTTTTTAATATTCTTTTTAGGATTTTCTTTGGCAATGTTTTAAGGCCAAACACGATCCCCCTAAACTGGTTATCGATAGAACTGTATCATGTTACAGATGATTAAATAAAATGGATGATTATTTTAAGAAAGCTCTCCATTCTCTTTCATTTTTATTTATTTTTTTAGTGTGAATATGTTTCTTGATCTTGAATTTTTGCAGAACTAGTTATTGGTGATTGTTACGAAGAGCTAGCTCGAAACAATTTTGTATCCAATGCATTGTTCATAACACGGATTTAAATTGCTTATGTAATTTATTTTAATCATATTATATTTATTATGATTGTGGATATAATAAATACTATCACAGTAAATATTAACGACATAAAAAAAATCAAAAAGGTATATTTATTGGACTATCCAATATCCCGCAACCGATTAGACTGTAGACTATTCTAGATTACGCTGGATAGGTCCACTTAAGGGTCAGAGCACTCTCTCCTAAGTTTTTAAAAGTGCTTCATGCTTAGGGCTTGTACTTGAAATCTCTACTTAAGGGAAAAAGGACCATTGTCATCTCATCTCACCCTTGGGTGTGACTTTATTTGCATACAGCTTAAGCTCAACTCTCTCTTGCTGGCTGCTTATCAGCACAGTAAATTTGTTCAAAAATCAGATTATTTATAAGATTTTGGATAAAGTATTTATAAATTTGAATTAATCTAAATTACTATTTAACAATATAAATATTTTTTATTTAAATTTAAGTATAAGAATATATAAATATTAATAAATATATTTATCAGATATATTTTTGTATTTGACATTTATACTCAAATCCAAATAACATAAGACATCACTTAGTCAGCCGTAAAGGGTTGAAGTTCAATTAAATGTAGATGAGCCAAATACTAATAATCACAGTATCGTGAAGTCCGTCATGAGACATCCTAAGATCCTAACATCAAGCGAAACCCCAACCAGTTGAATTGATCGAAGTTTGATCAATTCAGTGACATAATTAGAGACGAATAAATTCGGAGGATTTTTATTAAACCAATCGATAAAAATAAATAACCTGAAAATCCATAACATACAAAAGAAGCTACCGGTAAATAAACTGCGAAAATAGCAAATCGGAGTTATCTACAGAATCAAATATATGTGCAGTAGAGATGTTATTACTGTTAAAAATATTGTTCCTACAAGCAAGGTACCTATAGAAGAAGTTGATGAAGTGGCAACCTGAACGATGAAATTGCAACTTCCTTGTGAAAGGTTCGTTGTAGTAACCGTGCCGAGACCCTGAAAATTGCAGGCCATGTCATTCTGGTTTTGCACCTGATAGTACATGTTAAACGCATAGGAAGCATTTCCATTGGCGTCGAGGTTGTTACACGAAGATCCATACCCAAGTGCTGTGCAATCCGAGAAGGTGCAAGCGTAGTTTATGTTGTCTGCAAGTTTGCTGAGGTCCTTTGCATTCGGATTAAACATACACCATTTTTGAGGAAGATATTCGACATTCTGAGCACCGACAAGAAACTTGTTTTGATTCTGGCCAGAAAGATCTAACGGGAATTTAGGCTGCCCATCATACCTATAGATTCCCCAATGACGCTCAAAATTTCCAGGAGCGATGCTCTTGGCATCCTCGTCGATAAGGCCAAACAAGTAAACTTCGATATATCCGGGACGCAGAGGTGTGCCGGTGTTGGCTGCAAGTCTAGGCAAGAGTCCGTTATAAAATCTCTGAGCATTAGCCGAATTGGCATTCTTGTCTCCATCTGTAGGCCAACCAACCTCCCCAACGATAATGGTCATGTCCCCATGCCCTACTGCTTTCAGAGCCGAAACCAATGTGTCGAAGTTGGCATCGAAAACATTCATGTACCGAATCCCATTATCGACAATAGGGTTTCCGCCATCGAAGAAAGCATAATTAAAGGGGAAGTCATCGTTTCCATATAAACTCAGGAAAGGGTAGATATTCACAGTGAAAGGTGCACCGTTCTTGCTTAGAAAATCGACAATCTGCGTCATAATCCCACTGATATCAGATCTGAAACGGCCTGCAGAAGGAACGGGGTTGCTATCTGGCGAGTTGTAGACGTCAGCATTTAAGGGCACGGTAGCCTTTATGGAGTCTCCAACCCCAGCATCATTGAGTGCATTTTGAATGTTCTGAAGTGCAGGGAATGTGATATTTATAAAGGAGCCATTGTAGGATTTGAGAAATGGCTCATTCCCAACAGCTACGTACCTGTGTAAAAGACAGATGCAAACTTGTTAACAAATTCATAAAAAACAGCAGTTGCATTGTATCATCAGCTTTGTTACTCGGATTCGAGTATCAGTGTCAGATAGGGTATGAGTCAGACCCGACTATGTTCAACTTTTTCTAAGTCTTTCCTTGTATTAGGCAGATCCTCGAAAGGTCGTAGCTCCATATTCATGTCTGAATATGTGTTGAACATGGATATCCGACATAAGTACTTTAAAAAAAAATGAGAAGTCAGAACAACATAAATCAATCAAACATATTCCTTAGTTCACCATTACCAGAAAGCAACATCATTGGCATACTTCAACGATCAGCTTCTAGTGAACAAGTTTAGAATCTTGCCATTCCAAATGTTAATCACGTTGCAAATTTTCCATAAAAGAACTTCCAGGAAACCTTCATCACTAGGAAAAGAAATGCTTACAGCGCTACTTATGTTGCCCCAACTTTTCAATTTTAATTGAAGTATCCGTTTTCGGTACCGGTGTTATTTAGACATGAGTGTGAGATATGAATATCGAAGTACCGAGTAACATCGATGGATTGAGCAAGAGAAGTCCTCAAAATTAAGCATTATATTCATAAAAATCCCTCAATACAAGTATTTTATAATCAGATTAGAAAATGTCTCGACATCAATCAGCATCTCAAAAATCCTAAGACAAGCTAGATGCCAACAAACGTTTGAAAAGAAAAGAAAAGAATTCAGAATTGAACTTACTTAATGTTAACACCACCAGTGAAGTTATATCTTGTGACATTTTTCTTAACCCATTCTTTAGCACGATCATAGCTATTCATTGCAAGAAGCTGATCATTAGGGATAGCAACCATTACTTCAATGTCAGTTCCCGCAAGAGCACTCATAGTTTTTGAATCTGCATCAAAAAGCTTCACTTTCTTTATCCCATTGTCTTTCAACATCTGAACAACAGTTTTAGGAGGCAGTTTATGTGTTGCCATGGTTCCCCAATTCACACCAAGGCCATTAACAAAACCACCAAAGAAATAAAGACCAAGGAATACTGAAATTAGTATTCCTAGAAACCAAGAATTACCCATAATTTTGCTTGGCTTTTTAACAAAAATTTTGACAGCTTTTCGGAAGGAAAACAAGAAATCAAGGGGGATTGAAGCTCAAGTTTAAAGGATGAAGCAAGGGTTTTCTTATTTTATGGGGATTCCATTGTTATTTATTAATGTAATTTGTTAAGAAAGAAAATGAAAAGCAGTTATTTGCAGGAAATCAAGCAATATTTTGTGATCATGGGAGACAGAGAAAAAAACAAAGAATCCAATAAACGAAACTGAAAAGTAAGAGAAAAGAAAAGAAAAATAAATAAATATCCGGAAAAAAAGGAGAAAAATTATATTTTCGTATATGTCACCATAAGAAACTTAAGAGAAACGTTGGAAAGACAAACGTCTAAAAAGCAATGAAGAAACAAAACAAGAAAGAGAACAGAGCAAAAAAGAACCCAGAAAATCAGAAACAGAAATGTTTTTTTTTTTTTTTTGAGGGGGGGTTAATCAAAGGGAAAAGATTAAAAGTTTACTGAATATAAAAGATGGGTTTCGAAGAAAATCTTAAAACAGAAAAGGAGTTTGGAGGAAAGGAGAAGTTGAACAGATAAAAAGAAACAGGGGAGGCGAAGATCAAATGAACAAACAAAAATCAAATTAAGCACGAAAGAAATCCCATGTTTTTTATAGACCTACAATATTAGAGACATAATGATTACAGCAAATCATTATAAACAAACTCCAAATACAAAATTAATATAAAAATATATATAAATTAATATAAATAAAATAATTTTAAATATAATTATAATATGATAAACTTTATAAATATATTATAATTTTCACATATATATTTTTTTAAATAGTGTTTTTTAAAAAAAAAAAAAAAAACCAAACAAAAGTATATAAGAAGAAGAGAAAAGATGACAAAGCAAAAAAGTTGAGATTTAAGAGAGATTGGGGAAAAGGAAAAATTGCGTTTGCAAGGACGCTGTGATAACGGCTCTATAAGTAGGAGCGTCATGCTTTGAAAAAGTTACGTGTTGTTTGTCTTAGCCTCCTCCTAGGCTTGATATACACTACAAAGGAAGGGAATAATATATGATAAAATATTTATATTAAAAAAATTGTGAAAAATAATTTATTTATTATTTGATTTAAGAAATTTCCAGCAATTTAAGGAGAGTGACGTTTTTAAAATTTTTTTTATTTCAATTAAATTTTAATACCAATAATATATATATATATATATATGAGAATGACACATTTATTATTTGATTTAAAAGATTTGAAAAATAGGATATGACACGTTTATTAATGCATAGTCCAAGCATATTCCAGGTGTCGCCAGTGTGATTTAATTCTGTTTTGAAAGCAATGTCAAAACCCAAAAACCCTAGATTTCAATTTTTAGGTGGATTTTCATGGTGACGGAGAAACTGAATTAGATGGGTAGGTTGGATCAGTTTTGTCAAAATTGGTGATTTGCAAAAAGTCAGGTACATATAAACAAATTAATTTGAAATTTTTTAAAATTAGTTCAAACATGTTAAGTCGACAAAAAATAGATTAAATTAATAAAAAATATTTTTTACTTAATGAAATTTAAATATTTAAACTGATATAATTGAGTTATTAAACTAAATACATATTTTTATTAATTAATTAATATATTTATTACTTTTTAATATAAAAACATATATTTAATATTTAATTAAACAATTTAGCTCAATTAATTATTTTTTTAATACAAAAAATATCATAACTTGAAAATAAAATAAAAAATTAATTACAAATTTTAAAATTTAAACTTGGAATTTATCCAAACTCCAAGTTTTTATTCATTTAATTCGAATGTCTTGATAATTTAGCTTCTGATCCAATTTTTATTATTTTCATTTGAAAAGCAACCCTTATATATATATATATATATATATATATATACACACACACACTTTATAACTCTTTCGTTACTATATCTTTTTCCTTATTTTCGTTTTATTCATTGGATAATCAATAGATAATCAAAATTCTGAAACACGATCAACCAGCCAAATTTTGAGTTTCAAAGTTTCAGTTCATGCCGACATGCCTGCTACTGCAACACTTTTAAACACTTCGCATTTGCACGACTTCGTTATTACTAGCCATATTGAGAAGCCAATCCATGGCCAGGGAATCGAAATGGATATTTATATTTGAATTTCAAATTTGCTTCATACTATATTTAAGAATGAATACATAAATCAATTGGGCTAAATTTGAATTTGCGTATTTCTACAATACAAATTCTCATCCTATTAATTCTGAATCAAAATGGGAAAAGAATATAAGACACCAATGCATGCAATAATAAGCTTCTTGAATTAAATTTGTCTTGTTTATGGTTGAAACCAAAAGCATAAAAGCTGCCTAATAACATAAAGTTTTAACTCCATGCCTAATAAAATAGGTGCTTAAGGCCAGGCTGTGGCCTGATTTTTTTTTTCAAATCCCTAACTCAAGTCCGATCCTGCCCGTAGACCCATTTTAATTATAAAAAAGAATTAAAATATTAAAAGAAAAATCATTCTAAACTAGAGCTTAAAATCTCATCTCTATCTCTCTTTGAATTTCAAATAAAGCCCCCAGGCAATGAGGCTCTTCTAAAAGTTCGAATAAAATTCAGTGGGTGAAAAAATATATAATTTAAATATGCAAGCAAAACTTTGCAGATTAAAGTTATATACCCTTGCCCACTTCTCAGTCTCCTATACCATAAGTTCATCTTCAAGATGGTTATATTCAAAAGTGAACTCAGTCTTGATTCTTTGACACCTGAAAAACATAACACAGAATTTTTTTAAATAATAATTAAAAAAATAAATAAATAGTTGATATCATAAAATGAAGTGAAAATATGCAACATAACATTCTGTTTGCAACAAGAACGTATTAAACTAGCAAGGGATACGCTTTAAATAATTTGAAAAGCCAGTGTAATTCCAAACCAACTTACCATCCATGTTGATGGTCATCATTTGCTACGTGAAAATCAAAGTATACATAGGTTCCCTTTTCAAATTCATCAGTGGCGATTTTTGGCTCCTCGTGCCGCTGAAACCATGTGTTGTATTTTCTGTGGTATCTCCAAGATTGCTTCTTCAGCTCCTTTGCGGCCAGATATTGTTGATAAGTGTTCTGCACAAAATTTTGACATGTTGCAGAACTCACCAGCTGGTTCTATAGCGAGCAAAAGAGAGAGAGAGAGAGAGAGAGAGAGAGAGATGTATTTACCTGTTGATAATAAAATGCAAAGAACAGTGTATCAGTGCCAGTGCCATATCCATCAAGGCTCAAGCGTTCCCAGAAGGCAGGATTATTCACAATGGGAGCCTGAACTTGAGGGTAGCTAGCAGGCGTTGCCACAGGGTGTTTCTGCAAAATAAAAGCAAATCGTAATCATTTGAACCTACACAATTGTTAATATTTTCTTTTTCGAAAAGAAAACCAAAAATTATAGGAAATGCCATACTGGAGTGTAGATCCTTGCACGTTCCGAGTCTTTAGGCTGGGGAATTTTGTAATATGCAGCCTCAAGCATCCGCAAATTGTATATTTCGTCATGCATTCCTCCAAAATTCGTTGATCCACTGAGGTTTTCACCAATGGCACCAAGATCAGAAACACTTCTCCGGCCAATAACACCGAGACCACTAGAAGATTGGTTATACTGTAAGGGTTGTCCAGGAGAAAGATCAATATCCCTAATAGTTCGAGCAGTTTCAGTCAAAGAGCCTGATACAGCAGCCTGCATCAAAAAACCATTTACAAACCACTTCCATCATCTTGATCCCTCACAAATTTGCGACCAACACTCATCTAAAGCCACACTAAACATTTTTTAAACCAAAGAAAATGAAACTGTTTTACATTATTCAGCCCACATATCGTTTTAGTCTATCTAGTCAAGCCCATGAACATGTAGTTTTACGAACCAGGGACATATATACAGGAGAAAATTTAAGACGACAAACTGGATCACCTATGTATTACCAAATTAAAGTGACAGAAGTTAATGATAATTCTAACAGAAGATGGAACGTGTTCACAGAGACAATACCACACCAGACTAAAATACCTATAGTAAAGCATACAAGATTAAGTATTCAACATACAGGAGAATCAACTACATATGGAGCTTTCAAATCATCCTCATTCATAAGATTCTTGGCAAGCCCAGAAGTTTGAATAGCTTCAGAACTTGAACCATCAGGTAAATTCTGCGGTTGTTGTTCCTCAACTTTTGCATTTCCAACATCTGCATATATATTAAACTTTTAATCAAGAAAAGAAAGTATATGAGAGAATAAATTAAGCCTCTGATCAAACATGGATAAAAAAGAAAAAAGCACTCCACATGATATATTAAAGCAATATTATAATTTGTCCATGACTAATCATATAACAGCCACAGTCGTGTCCATAAGCCACTCTGATAACAGGTTTTCTAACAATAGCTTTTTTCTGTTCCAATATGTTTGAAGAAATATTCCACCAATTGCTCTAAAAAACATTTTATTGTTGAAAAAATATAAGGTATTATCCTTGAGAAAGCTTACTTTGGAAATTTTTTTCTGAAATGAACTAGATTTACTGTAAAACCAAATGCGACAAAACAAAAGACCAAAAAAAGATGAGAGAGAGAGAGAGAGGAGTGGGGAAAGGGGTTTATAATTGTGCAAGCATCTACTTTATATAGAATGATTTAGTGTTAGGTGAGCCTCCTCACAGCATGCAGTCATCAAATTAGATGATATGATGTCCTCCACAAGTCCCTCAAAGGCCTCGCCCTTTACATAGAATTAAGGTCTTAAAAGAAAAGCAAATTGAATGTTACCAGTATCCTTTTGAACACTTGTTGCCAATGCCTGCTGACTAGACTGCTGGTAGATGGAATTTGGCTGCTGCCGTAAGCTGGCAGATGTAACACTATGAAGACCAGGTGCTTGGCCACCGAGTCCCAGACCAGGTTGCATAGAGAACGATGAGCTTTGAGAATTGAACTGCCAACAAAAGATCATAAAAAATTATTTATCTTTTTCTTTCATCAAAGAAAGCTAATCCGAGTTTGAAACAATTTGCAGTGCATAGATACATCATACATGTTTAATATGAACTGACAACAAAAAAACTTTGCTTTAAGAAATTTGACAACTTGAATCAGGGAACAGGAGAGAAGGAATTCATCTAGGAAAGTGCACCTGCTGCATAAGTGGGTTTTCTTGTTGTGCAGAAAACTGATTATGATTTCCTCCAGCAAAAGGAGGCATGTTAAGCAGGTTACTATGGCCTTGTTGCTGCATTTGCTGAAACCGTTGTGAATACTTTTCCTTTACATCAGGAGCCATCTCAGTTCTTCCACGAAACTGAAATACAAACATTAACCACTACATCAAACATGACACACATATAGCACGGATACAGATCCATGACAAACTAGCATACCAGCTCGTTTTGATTCTGAAAAGAACTTCCAGGCCTCCATTGCATACCAGATACCATTGAAGGGGAAAAAGCTCTGCCAGGTAGTCCAGCAGACTCACTAGGATTACTAGAGTCAAAAGATGCACTTCCATCATTAACCTTGGCTGCCTGAGGCAAGATCATTCTATTATTAATAGATGATACCAAAGATTGCCCTATGCTACTATTCCCAAGTCTCTCATCAACACCCATAATATTTCTTTTCGACATGTCAGAGACTGAAGGGATAACACCAAAGGTTCCATTGCCAGAAGCCGCACTTCCAGAAACAAGGGAGATACTAGATGATGGCTGACTGGATAGGCCTCCTCTACCGATGCCTTGTACTCCAGTGTCAGCAAGAGATGTAGATGGCCTACGGACAGGGAAGTTTGTGATATCTTCTTTCGTAGCATTAGGCAAATTTACAGGAGACGAAGGATTGGTAGTGCCAGTGGTTTCGAAGACACCTTGAGCAGAATTTGGACTGGGAAGAACAGCTGAAGGAGTTGAAGCACCAGACAAACTCTGAAGTGGAAGATTCAGTGGAGCAGGCTTTGCATGGCTCCCAATTGGTGTTGCTGCAGCAGAAGAATTAATTGCACAACTTTTTGAAGGTGGAGTCTTTGCTAGATCAGAATTACTATCCTGGGAAGCTGTATCTTCAACATGCTCCTGGGAGGAACTACCCTGCTGGTTAGATCAAACCAAGACCCATTCTTATAAATCAAAACCGTGCATCAAGCATCAACTAATAATGCAGCAGCTTATATTGGAAAATTTGGCACATTTTTATACATCTGAGTGCGTCTTAAATATTGAAAAGGCAGAGAGAAAGAGAACACCTACAGCCATTTGAGAAGTTGCTGCTGCCAAAGATGTCTTCAAGATTGGAACACCCTGCCAAACATTAAGATTTCCTTTTCCAAGTTATTTTCCATGAAAGAAGTCATTTCATGCACTGTTCTGTTAAAAAATCACATAAGTCTAAGTACCCAGATGATAGATTGAAATCAGGAACACCATATGCAAGATAAAAGGCATTTCTAGCCCAATAAGAGGCCTTGTCCAAGTACCAAACCAAACCAAGAAGCCTTAATCCCAAAATATTTGGTGTTGGATACAAGAACCAAGACATAAAATAAAAAAAAAATCTACATTGGGTCGCATACTGGAATCCTCCTCCTCCAATCATTCCTATCATCCACCACCTTTCTTCAAGTTATAATAATTTCATATCCTTTTTCATCACCTCCACCCATGTCTTTTCTGGTCTCTCCTTCGACCTTTAACCCTTTTCACTGTTAATGTACTCCTTCCTTGATCTGTGTCCTATGTGGCCAAACCACCGTAAACGGTTTGTTCTCAACTTATTATCTAGTGGAGCTATCCTAACTTGAAAATGAATATCCTCAATTCTAACTATGTCCTTCGTAGTCTTACCACACATCCATCTTAGCATTCACATCTTGCCTACACTCATCTTTTGTATATGTTCTCTCTTGTTAGCCCAACATTTCATACCATATAACAGAACATGTCTGAAAGCCACCCTATAGACACTCATCTCCTTTTCTAAACCAAGTGTTCGCTAAAATCAAGTCATAAAATGCAGCAAAATCTAGGATGCTGTTTCCCATATCATTGCTATCCCCAAAACTGTATCCTCCATGCACACTCTCACACCCACCACGCCTAGGCCCTACAAGCCCATTAAAGTCACCTCCAATGAAAACTCTTCTTCTATAGGTATTCTTTGCAACACTTCATCCAAAGTCCTTCCAAGTTTGTTGCTTGCTAGCATCATCTAAGCCAATTTGTGGTGCATAAGCACTGATGAGTGTAAAGCCTCATTGCCTAGAACAAGTTTAATAAGCAAGATCCTATTGCCTTTCCTTCTAGCATTAACAACCTCATCAACAGACTACCAGTCTAAAACTATAACTACTCCATTTCATTCCTACCTCTAACTATATACCGTAAGTTGTGCAACAGTTACCTGTGGCTTTATCTCTCTCTCTCTCTCTCTCTCTCTCTGTCTCTCTCATCCATTTAATAGCATTATCTAGCTATACTTACCCATAAGAGATCCTATGTTCCAAGATGCTAGCTAAGGCTTCATCCTTTCTATGTAGTTCCCTCTGACCATTAACTAGGAGAACCTTACCCATTTGACACCATACCCAGGCTTTGATATGACGCGATGCTTCAAGGCAACAAGCTAGCAACCCTTGCCCATTTATCACTACTCTTGGGCCTTGCTCAACGACAAAGAATATGCTAATACATAGGTTGTCTTAGTAAGTAACAATGTCACTAGAGAAAACTGATTTGAATTGCATTTTCTAAGGCATAATACAAGAATCTTCAAACGAAAGCAAAAAAAAAAAAAAGATTTTACCTTGGAAAGTGGGCCGATTGCAACTAGATCTTCCAAAGACTCCACCTTGTCCAAAGGTAATGAGTTGTAAAGCTCATCAACATCACTAAATTCATCAAAGTCCTCCTAAGAAATAATTAGAAAAAAAAAATGTAACAGTTAGAACCCAAATCAATAACCAACAAAGAGCACATAAATTATGCACTTCTTACAAGAATAGAAGATTTAAAATAAAATGGCAGATCCCTTTAACACCCCAAAAACCGCTGATTGTGATTAAAAACAAAATAAAACAAAACCTGATTACGTTCCGCATAATCATCCAAGAAGTCTTTCACATCATTGACCTGCTCTGGACTCAATTCATCATTGTCCAGTAGTCTCAAAATCAATTCTAGCTTCATTATATGAGCTTTGTGTCGAGTAGTTGATGTCTCCAAGTGTGTCTGAAGGAAAACAAGAAAAAAGAAACAAAGTTATATCAAAACAAAGCATGTGGTCTTGCATTCGTAATTTCTCCTTCAATTCTACCAGTCTAGGTGGTCTCGTCTTTCCTTTCTTCACGGACAGCCCCTCAATCTCAGCTTCAAAACTATCAATCTGGGATTCTAACTCTCCAACCTATACAGGGAACAGTTAATTGTTACACAATAGCTTCACAATACAACAAGCAAGAAAAAAGGTAGAAAGGTTAAATTTCATACCAAATTGTTCAACCAATCCCTTGTCTCTGACTTAGCCTTCTCCTTCGGATCCTACAATGAAATTGAAGCATCACAAACAAATAATTCAAATAAAATGGACAATTTCAACACTTCATGCTTCCAATCAACACTAATTTCATGCAGTGAGGCAGAAGCTTAAAAGATGTGAGGACCTATGTAATAAGCTTGGTAAGAGGAGGCAAAGGAGAGTCCGTAAAGAAAAAAGGAAAAGAGAGGACCACTCATGTCTATATGTACTGCCAGTACAAGTCAACAACTGGATGTTTGACTAGAATAGTTGAATAATGAAAAGCAAGTTCAAGTATTCAATTACACCAATTACAGATCAGCACTCCACTTAAAACTAGAAGTTACCACTCAAATTCTATGTTTAGTTCACTAACAGGTAATAATCTTGATATGAGTGCAATGGCACAATATAAACCTATACAGCAGATTCCATGTAATGGCAAAAGGCTTAGTTTATGTAGTTGCTATCATTGATTGCTAGGTAATAGAAACAACGAAGAGCCATGCCCATGCATTTTGCTTACGGTTTTGGGTTGTTGGCCCAAGCCTTCTTTAGAGAATGCTTTTGTCTTAGTCTCCTTCTCACAGATCTTAAATCTTTCCATTTCGCGCTCAATTTGTTTCCGGGCATCCACCAAGGCCTGCTCATAAGAGGCACTAACCTATGTTGACAACACAAGCAAAAAGGAATTATCATCAGTTCCAAATCAATAAATACAAGTAATAATAATAAAATTGTTAAGCTTCACTAAAGGCAAAGTTGATTCAACAACACCACATAAAGACTATGAGATTACCGTAAGAAATGCAATCACAATTACAAGAATTACTTAATGAAGCATAATAAATCAAATAAACAATGCAAACAAATCATTTACAAAACTAGTAACTAACTTTCTTATCCTTGATCTCGCTCGATTGAATCCAAGTCTTGATCTGGTCCCTATACCTTTGCAGCTTTTTGATTTCCTTCTTCAAATCTGCCTCAAATTTTTCCTTCTGATTCGCATTATCAGTATCGTAAACCTAAACCAACATACAATCCAGAAAAACCAACAATCAACAACTCACAGTTCAATTACATTCTTCCTTTTTTATCAAGATAAATTGGAAAACAAATTAATCATTAATAAAGAAAATTAATGAAACAAAATTTTAATATATTTCCAAAAACACTTCAAAAAGGAGTGAGACTATAGTTACAGAAACGTTTGCTTCAATTTCAGGGGAACAAAAATTCGACTATCATCTTTATTGTCTATTCCTGCATTTTCTTGGGAACCAAACAGAAAATAAAAAACCAAAAGAGAGCGAGAGAGAGATAGAAAGATTGACTTATTTGCATTGGTGAAATTTTAATGGCAACCTTGTTCCAGATGCTATCGAAGACATCGACACCTTCTTGGACTTTTTTAAGAACACGATCGATCTCTCCTTGTAGCTTGCGACTCGCTCCCATTGTTGAATCGGAATGTTTCGAAGGCAATTTAGAGAGAACTTATATAATCCAAATGAGAGAATCAAAAACCCTAGCAGAGATTGATTGTTCAAATTTTTCCTTTTTATAGTTTTAGAAGTGTCCACTGTCAAGTAGAATTCTTCTGGGTCTTGATATGGTTTCGTACATTTAGGGATTTTATTTATTATCATATATATTTTTTAAAAAATAAGAATATTTATCTAAAATTTTAGATTTTATACTTAATAAATCTTACTTATTTATACTTATAGGTAGAAAATCTTATCTCTCAATTAATTTTCAAATATTCTGTATTTAAATTAAAAAAAATTTTAACCAATTCTAAATCTTAACAAAATTATTAAAATATTTATTTAATAATCCAAAATCCACTTCTCTCATAATCATTAACTTCCTCCCAAAAGACATATCTGATAAGATATGCAACGTCCGCTTATATGTCCAAAAATTATTTTTTTCTTATCCAACATGAGATTAATACACCATGCTTATTTCTTTACCTAGTTTAGTGACATTCTCTCTTGACCAATCTCATGACACTCTTATCACGGACTTCTTCATAATTGTTGCCTATCCCATCCCGAAAATGTTCGAGGTGAAGTCATAGTTAATCCACCGTGCCTACTCTATTCTTTGAAATGCTCGACGTGAAATCAAATAATTAAAAATTAGCTTTGATACAGCCGAGAAAACCATTTTTTTCACCAAAAGTGAAACAAATCCAATGACAATTATTAAAATTTTTTTAACTCAATTTTTTTTTTCAGTAAAAATTTTATTACTTATTAAAAAAAAAAAACTGAAGAATGTAGTCAACTACTTACGCATTGCAATTTATGACCTATTTCATTAATTCTCTATAAAAATAATTCAAGAGTAGTTTTTTATATTAAAAAAATTGGTGAATAACATAATTTATTTTTGAAATCAATATAATTAAATAGATATATTTTATCAAAAAAATTGTTGTGGCTGCACAAGGTTACTAATTTAATTGCAAAAAGAGTTCTAACTTAAGTAGTTAAACTACTATTTAACTTAAATATCTTCAAATTATCTTGATTTATTTACTAATTAAAATTTTTAACATGAAATTATGTATTTTTTTGTTTAATAGATAAAAATTACAAAGAAAATATAAAAATAAAATAAATTACACGTAATTAATTTATATGATACAATAAAAATTAATATACTAATTAATATTTATACGTAACATTTTTAATGACATAAATATACATAACAAATAAAAAATATAATCGTGAATTATTTTCTTAATATAATACCTGTCTGTTGTACGGATTAAAAATACTAGTTTGCTGTATAAAATAAATGGATAGAGAAGAGAAAACGACTGCATATCAGGAGTGGATCCCAGTTCACAGTTACATATGGCATCCTATATGGGCCGGGCTAGATAATATGGGCTACATCGGGTCATTATTTAAATTTAGATTTATTCGTAGATAAAGTAATGTATCGTGAATCACGGCTCAATTAATAAAAATAAATTTTATTTAAATTTAATTATAATATATAAATATTAATATAAAAATTATTTTTAATTTTTTAATAATAAAATAGTTTTATGGGTTTATCCAAACTCGTAAAGAATTTAAAAAAAAATTCAAATATTGATTTGACTCGACTTAATCAATGAATACATTTATTTAAGTCAAACAATTTTATTTATTTTTAATTAATTTATTTGTTTTTATGAATGAAATAAATGAGTTTTTGTTTTTTAGCTAGAAAATTAATTTACTCTTTATATTCCTTCTTTAAATGCATAATTAACCTTAATCAAACATGTTTTACAAGGCGTAGAGTAGATAAAGCTACGATTAAATCTAATTTGTCTTTAATAATTTTTTACTAAAAATTTTTATTTTTCTAAAATATTCTATGTCTAACACTTGTATTAGACATACATTCAGACATAGTTATCGGAGTTTGATCTTTCAAGTATACGAAAAAATTAAAAAATTTGAGTATACTTGTATAGACATATATGTATATTGACGCTTATCTCGAGTCCAAAACAATAGATCTCTAATACTATTATAATTATTAAGTAAACTTTAAAATAATTTTGAATTTATGTTTGATTTACTGTTAGCTCTATACATTGACAATGAATCCAGTGATGCCACATATTAAAAATATAATTATTTACATTTAATTTTTAGTTTTTTTTTTAATTTTATATTTATATATTGATGTGGTATCATTATTTGTTCACTGATAGTGTATAAAATTTTATATTGACAATACACTAAAAACAAATCCAACACTTTTTAATGGAGAATTAGAGACAAGAAAAAAGATAAAATGTAAAAAAAATTTTTAAAAATATATATATATATATATAATTTTCAAGATTTCTAATTAAAAGGTCGCATGGATCAACATAATAGTTTATTATATAGGTTAATACATCCGACTTGAATCACTATTAACCAATAAAAATAATTTTATTTTAATTTAATTATAAAATATAAATAATACAAATATTAAAAAATTTAATAAAAATTCTATAGTAAAACGAGCCGACTCACGTACAAATGAAAAGTTACATGATATGTATTAGCAATGTTAAATTCAAAAGTTCAAAAGTTATCCTGGTAGAAATGAAAGCAAAGTCTTTGAAAACCTAAGATTATGTTTTCCTGAAAATTCCATCAGATACTGTCTTAAATGTTATATAATCATCAAATCGAAAAATATATATATATATATATATATATATATATATATATAACAAACAAAACAACGCTGTTTAGTTGGAAATATCTAATGTAATGTAGCTGCAAATAAGATTGAATCGATTTTGATTTGGCAAGCTGGTTTGAATCGGAAACAGCAGCATTTAATTTAATTTTCTTAACCATTTTTAATCCCTTTTCAACCCCAGCTGAGACCATTGAGATCAAACTGTTTGAAGCTTAAAGCTGCTGCATCATTTTCGCCATGGATATTTAAATCAAGCTTTGTTGCAAAGTGTGGTAATCTATCTTCTTCTTCTTCTTGTTCATTTCTTCCATTGAACTTTCCTTCAGAAAATCTGCTGCTGTTGTTATTGTTGCAACCATGGCGTTTCTCACCGTGTAACCCTAAACTCATCGATAAATCACTGCAACTTTTATCTGCAAAAAACGATCTTCTTTCAGATTGATTCATTTTTTTCTCAGTTTGGGGTATCAATGGATCTTCAGCTATCTGATGATCTATTCTTAAACAAATCCCATTGTTGTGAATTTCTTGCATTTTCTGAGATCCTTCAATGGATGTCAAGCAACTATCCACTGAACAATCTGTTGGTGAAGTTGCTTGAGCTTTCCGGCGTCCTAATAAACCTGGCAAGTTTTTCAAATCCGAAAACTCCGAATCCAAGTATTGGTTGGACACTTTAGACACCAGCTCAGATAGCTGAACTTTGGCTGCTTCAACTTCAAGTCCCATGGCACCCAAATTTTGTCTTCCAAGAGTTTCTTGAGCTTTCTCCAGCACTGACTGTAAGTATTTCCCTTGAGCTTCGATCCGAAGCTGCAAATGTCGCTGTACCTGATTCGATTGGGACATTATCCGAAATGAGGCTAAGTTAACTAATGGACCTTAAGAAATCATTTCTGAAGTTCGAATGTTACATGACGTACCTCGAGCTGCTCGTGCAGCCTTCTCTGGACTTCGATTTGCATTTGCAGCGCTTCGCCTATCTGTAACCCTCTGGATTTATGAACATCAAAGTCAGAATATGAAGAAAGAAACCAATGAAATGCAATACTATGAAATGGCCATTTTATGTTCATACTTGTTTGTTTCAGGTCCAACGCTTAAATTATTCATGTTCATCCCATTTGCTTCAGACATTTTATCGGATCCTCCCATTGCAGCTGTACCTATATCCATTGAGTTAAAATTTTAATCCTCAGAATGCAGACCTCTCAACAGGAAAATTGTTATTTTAAATGCTACGTCACTCATATCCTTTGTCCGACACATTTTTGGACATTAGTATAACCCTCCAAATGCGTAAAAAAAACATAAAAAAAATTGAACATAACCATGTTTGACATATATCTTTATCTGGCACTCACACTTAAATCCGAGTAACATAGCATAAATAAATAGTTGAAAATCTGTTTGGAGCAACAGGGGAACGCTGTCCTCTTACCTACTTTGTTACTGCCATTGTTAGCTTGTCCATGGGGATTTTTACTCAGCCTGTATTTCTGCAACCAAAATGTGAGATTTACTTAGCACTTGTAGCACATTTAAGTATAGGATTCTGAACATTTTTAAAAAGGTTTTAGCGGATAGTGAGGCAAGTTGGGAACCAACCGAGACACCATGGCAGTTCTAAGATCAGATTTGACTGGTTTCACTTGAAGAACGTCACGAGGGCAGGCGTCGCTTGGGAGACTGCCCCGCGCGAGGAGTGACAAGGAGGGATGACCCTCTACATTCCTTAACCCCATCTTAAGTGACACGATTTCGAATATTTTTTTAGGGTTTTGTGGATAGTGAAGCAAATTGGGAACCAAATAAGACACGGTTGACTGGTTTCACTTGGAGAACGTCACGAGGGCGGGTGTCGCTTGGGGGACTGCCCGCGGAAAGTCAACAAAGGATGACCCTCCATATTCCTTAACCCCCTCTTAAGCCATTGGTGAAGATTTGTTTCAATCCCACATACTTGATGCAACCATCAAGGGGATATTATACTAGCTAAACAAGCCAGCTTAAATTTCACCATCACCTTGTCGTAAAATCAAGGTTTGTCTACTCAGATTTCTTCATAGAATGGCAGAACAGGACTGCCATCATTGAATTTTTCTCATTGAAGTTAGTACTCAGGTAGATTTAACATTAGACTCCAATAAATAAAAAAAAAGGTAGATCGTCCTATGTTGCTCGGATTAGTGTATAGGTATTAGATACAAGCATATATTTTTTCATGTATTTAAAGAAATCTTAAAAAATCATATCTCATATCTATATTCAAATATACATCAAACACGAATATTTAAAAAAAATAAAATAAGAATTGGACATCGCCTCTAGACTTTATGAAGACAATTCTGTAGATGCTGTAGATAAATTACCTGAAGGTGACTCTTGAGATGGTACAATGTAAGGCCAGGAATCCCCATTAATTTCATGACAGTTTTAGGAGTAGCCTCTGCAATAAGAAAAATTTACAATTTTCAGCTATGTTGCGTCTGTCTTTTTGGTTTTTTTTTTTTTTTTTAATATTTGTACTTGATGTATATTCAATACGATCTTTCAAGAGCCTTTCAAATACATGAAACTCTTGAAAAAAATTAAAAATGCCAATATCAAACTTATACCCATGCCCGAGTAAACACAGGAAGGCAGTTTATGCAAGAAATTACTATGGAAATTGTTAAGACTTTTTTGTGAACTCACTGTCAGCTCCTCCAAGCTGATTGACAGCTTCAATGAATCGTTCATGGAGGTCAGGCGTCCACTTTAGCCTTGGCTTGGCATCAGTTGAGAGGACAAGACCAGAATCTCCATGGCCATCATTCCCACCTTGCAGGAACAAATGCCTCTCAGGATGAATCCCCATTCTCGAAGAAGGGTTGTTGATGATGTTCTTCCCTTGATGTTGTTGATGATGATGGTGGTACATTTCCCACACTTCTGGACCTCGATTATGCTAATATTCTTCGATAAAAATTTCCTCAAATTTTTCACCACCTGCTCTTACTTATCACCTCTCCAACCGTGGCCAAGTTCCTCACAACCCAAAGGTTACCCCAACCATGGCTTTATAAAGCAGTAAAGAAAGGGCTAATGGTTAGAGTTTTGAGAATCATAAAACTAGTTACGGATGTAATGAACGTTACCACAACGAAACCATTAAATATCACGTTGCGACCGTTATTTAATTTATTTGAATTCATGCAAAAAACTAAGGGACTTGCATTATAGGTACTGGAATCGATCCCAACTGGCAAAAAGCCATGAATCTTATTCCATGCTTTCAATTTCGGAGGAAGATTCTTAGAACTCTTTATATAACTTTGTTCTTTCACCTTGTTGCTGAACTCCTTATTTTTTTTTGGGGGGGGGGGGGTTGTCAATGAAGCAACAGTTTAACTAATGAGAAAGTTTTTTTAACTGTGTTTATATATTTTGGAGACTATGTAGAAGAAGATTCTTTTGACTGAAGCATCTTGAAAAACTTTGGAACTAGATACAATCAAAGAAAAATTTTAAAAAAAATGGCTGAAGAAAGATGCTCTTTCTTGGAGATTGTTTGGGAGGCTTAAGGAATGGAATATGGAACTCATTCCATTTTGTCTCCTTCACTAAGTTTGGTATTTATTCAGCCTTTACATTCAATTCTTTCGTGTCCGACGTATGTTCGTACATGAATATAAAAATATTATTTAAAAAAATTAAAAATATTCGTATTCATCATTCATCTTCATTTAAAAGAAAGAGACAAAAATAAAATTTAATACTTATTCAACCTCTACATGAATATGAATAAAAAATATAACCTTAAAAAAATTAAAAATATCCGTAATTAATACTCTATTTTAAATTCGAGTAAGATTAGTATAATTTAGAAAGGAGAGGAGGGACCCAAACCCTTTTGCAATCTTCAATTGGAATAAGACAGCCGGCCTCTTAACGGTGAATCCTAAGCAGGTTGGGGACCCGACGAAAAGAAGGATTTGTACTTGCTTCCATGCTTGCACTTGTTGAAAAACATGACAATCCCTGGCCCAGCCATCGACAAGTTGCCCCTTGACCCTAATGCTTTTTGTGTGCTTTCTTGATTCTCTTGTATGAATCAATACTCTCTTCTTTCTCTATTTATTACTTTCTTCGATCTTTCATTTTTTTTCTTAAAATTTATATTTGACACTTATATTCGATGTATATCTTGATAAAAGTCCAGATACGAGCATTCAAAAAAATTCCTATAAATATATAAAAAAATTTTAAAAATAAACGAAGATACTCATATCAATTCATACTCGAGTTTGATCTTACTATATAGCTTTAATTTTTTATTTTTCTTGAAGTACCCTGTCAGACGCCTATGACTAATACATATCTAAATATAAGCACGGAGATATAACTTTTTATAAATCTTCAGAATAAGTGAAAAATCATTTTAAAAAATAAGCATATTCATGACAGACACAGATCATCCGATACTCATATCCGGATGATGATCTTATCTTAATTAAGCTATTGAGAAAAAGACTTATTAAACA
>JBBYHK010169170.1:0-34674 GCA_038382065.1 Adansonia grandidieri | reverse complement strand
AGTGTAGGAAAATTGACATATATGAAAAAAATTCAAAACCCATGAAATAAATTAAAATTTTCAAAACTATTTTAATGAGAGTTAAATGACACTAATAGATGGATTTAAAAATTTTAAACCGAAGAAAATTCCCCTGAAAACATTTACAAAGTATAAAACTTCATATTTTGAAAATAAGGGAATTTCAAGAAAAAAATTCAAAACTCATGAAAATGAATGAATTTTTGAAAATTAAATTAAGGTGAATCAAATAATAATAGTTGATTAATTTTAAAAATCATAAACCAAGAAAAATCACCCCAAAAACATTTATGGAGTAGAAAACTCTGTATTTCAAAAACAGGAGAATTTCAAAAAAAAAATTCAAAACTCATGAAAATTAATGAATTTTTGAAAAGTGAATTAAGGTGAATTAAATAATAATATTTGATAAATTTTAAAAATCATAGAACAAGAAAAATCACCCTAAAAACATTTACGGAGTAGAAAACTTCGTATTTTTGAAACAGGAGAATTTCCAGAAAAAATTCAAAACTCATGAAAATAAATAAATTTTCTAAAACTAATTTCATGTGAACCAAACAATAATATTGGATGAATTTTGATGTTTGAAACTCGAGAGGATTCCACCAAAAAGTTTATGAGTAAAAAAAACTCGTATTTCAATATCAGAAAAAATCACAGAATTTCATTGACACTGAAGTAAAACAAATTCAAGGCCACATATTATTCAAAACATTAATTTCTAAAGTGAAGAAAATGAACCTGTAAAATTTTAAAAATAGATCAACAAGAACTAAAAGTAAAATTCACGAGCATGATACTCGTAAGACTACAAAATTCAAAATTAATTCATAAAATTTACAGCTTAACATTTCATGGTAGAAAATGCTAATAAATATTTTTCCTTGAATATTTATGATTTTTCGGGGTGAGAATCAACATAAAACCACACTGGTGTCAGTAAAAATATCCAACCACCAATTTCTCGAGTTTTTCAGAAAAATCTCAAAAATTTTTTAAAAATTAAAAAATTAACCGTGAGATCATCCACAGAGGTAATTTTCAAAATTTGTCAAGAACTTATTCAAAAACAAAAATTTTTCCTTTGCGGATTCATCTTTTTTACCTAAAAAAATGGATTTTTCCATTATGTGTATATACAATTATTTACATATGACTGATTAAAATTACAAAAATGTGTAACCCCTCTGGTGGAAGCTAACCTCCATCAAAGTGGCCACTACATTTTCGTTCTCAGATACTTGGGACTTTCAGGGACAAACAGCCCGGATGAAATTAGGGGTCTACATAACTGAATGTGACACTTTGATTGTGGTTCAAAAAATGCTTATGAAATTTAATTGGAATATACAAAATACCAATTTACATAATTATAAGAAAGCAATCGTTAAAATTATCAATTGAGGCTTTTAGTCAAAATTCAATCAGATCAAAAAAATTACCTTTTATATTGTTTCAAGTTTTGAATATTTTCACTTTTCTTGCGTGATCAGAAAGATTCGCTTTTAAAATTTGAAATACCAACAATGAGGGACATATATATATACATATATATATATCTATATCTATATTCATATATGCCACTTTCTTCCAACAAGTCTCATTATCTATAATCTATAAAATGAAAAATCTTTCGAATTGATGAATACAATTATTATTATTTATTTTATTACTAAATTTTCTTTATAATTACCTTTTATTTTTTCTAAAATCTATGCAATTTATAAAAATAGTTTAATTTAATTAAAAAGCTTTTGTATTTAATTATAAATAAAAATAAAAGTTTATATATTATTTTATCTAGAATGTTTAAAATTTTCACTTACCCTTAAAATTAAGTCAATTTATTAAAATATGCAATAGTTAAAGTTTACATGAAAATTTTTATCTTGATAATGAATTTTACATTATTAGTAAAATTAATAAATTTTATAATAGTTTGATATAATATTTGCATAAAATAAATTTTATATGTTAATGCATATTTTAGTTAATATACATTTTATTTATTTTAAACTTTACAATTATATATTTAAAATAGATAAAACAACTAGTATTCATGTGCAAATGTATATGATAGTAAATACTGGTGTATATAAAAGAACAAATGTAAATTTTTTTTAAACTGACCAAAATACCCATTATTGTTCATATATTACTAATTTCACCATTTTAATTATTAAGATTTATTACATCTATAAATAAGAATTTAATTCTATTGAAAAGCTTTACTTAAACAATCTTTTTGATAATAAAATTTATCACATTTTATATTAGATTATCCCTAGTATGATTGTAATCTCTTTCTATTAGAAAATTTATTAGTAACTAGTAAAATTGAAACTGTCAAACTTAATACAACTTAATATAGTGTTTAGTTTCATCCAACAAAAGTCATGCAACTTTATACTTTGAAAATAAGTTAAAATTTTGAATGATAATTAATACGTAATATTACATGCAATGTATTGACATAATAACTAGTAAATAAAAAAGTACGAATGTAGAGAATCATTTAAATTAATGAAAATAATCACAAGTGTATTATTAATTATATTTCTAAATTGTCATTATAAATATTTTATTATTAATAAGTTTATACACTCTATAAGTAAGAATTTTAATTTCATTAAATACATTTATTTTATTTTATTTAAGTAAAAAAAGTCTTAAATTTTACATTAAATTATTTTAAGAGTTCTATTATAATTATTCTAAATGGATTTATTTGATAAAAATAAAAAAGTTAAAATTTATACAAGCTTTTTTATTTTCATAATTTTACTTTTATATAAAACTAATAAATTTATAAATTTGAACATTGAACAACCTTTACATGTTAATTCATTTATTAATTTTAATTATTTTTAAGATGTACAATTACATATTTTTAAAATAAATAAAGAAATGAATATTCACATACGCCATACGCGACAACAAATACTAGTATGTACAAAGGAATACAAGCACATTCAATCACTAATGTAATAATGTTTCATATTGAGGTATAATAAAAAAATTATTTAAAGATAAATATATATTAACTATTAGGCTTTTAAGTAGTACTTAGAAGCACTGAATGAAAGTAAGAAATATTTCAAGCAAACAATTTTTCATAGATGTAAATGGTTTGTCCAATTGGCAAAGAGAAGAGTTCTTATTTCTTATCAATTAGGGTTTGATCTTTGTAAATGCACTTAAAGAACAAAATCTTGAATTCTTCTAGATGATACGAAGAAATAAATCCTTAAAATCATTTAGGAATGAATTAAACCTATATAAGACCTAAAAATACCTTTAACACATCGCAATATATATACACACACTCACATAGGTATATGCCTATAGAAAAAATGTAAATCTTACAACAAATCAACAACTTAATCACTAAATTAAAGTCTTTCTTCAAAAAAATTAAAACAAGGTGCTTCCTTCTACAAGCTTGAGAGCTAATATCGAGCTCCATAATTCCTAATGTTTTTCATTTAAAAAAATCATATTTATTATATATGCTTGAACTGCAATTTTAGTATAAGTCATAATAAATTAAAAATTTTATAAAATAGAAGGTTGGCAATATAGCAGTATATATTTCACATGAATTTTTTTTTTTATTTTGGTAAATCAAAACTTTAATGAAAAGTGGAACATTATAGACTAAACTTCCACCAAATAGCATAGGTCTAATATGACCCTGAAGGTGGCAAAACAATAACTAATTTTACAACTATAATGAAACAATTGTAAGTGTATGCCTTAAACCAATCAAATTAGGACATGAGATATATCATCAATTAAATGCAAACATGTCACTAATTCTAGTGGCATAAGATTTTCCTTCATGTTTGTGACATGACTAACAAACATGAATTCACTAATTTGGTGAAGCACACGTAACTTAAAAGGAATTGGAAATGAATTGCAACGTTTTACAATCATGGGATCATTATGCATCAAAGTTGAGTTCCTAAAAATATTCCTAGTGGTATTGTCAATACTAAAAAACTAGTGCATATTAAACCTTCTTACTTATGAAGTAAACAATCGGTTGTTATCTATGATTGAGTTGAATGTTTTTACATAAACAATAATTTTATCTTTTAGTGGAAAACTCTGATCATTATGAGATTTTTATGGTATTGCAGTTCAAAAAAAAAAAAGGAATCGATCTTGTAGATTGAAATATAAGTGATACTTTAGATAACTTGAATATGCTTGTTCTAGGAAACAAGTCCACCAAACATGGCATGTGTGAGAAATCCATTTGGTATTAGTAATTTGAATGTTTATGGAAATGTTTTCATGTGACAGTTATGTACCTAGCCGTTGGACTTGTAATATCAAGTCATCTTATATAGGGAGTGTCATTCTTTGATTTCATCACGAGCAAGTCCCCAAGGATGGATGCCTATGGTAAGGTGCTTTTGAGTATAACATGAAGCATATGAAGATAGATTAGTGATCCAATAAGGATCTATCACTTCTATTGACATAGAAAGATATATCCCAATTTTTTTTAACCGTGGTTAATAGAGTTAAAGTCTTTGGCCAAAGCGTCATGAGTTTGTAAAAAATTGTTTCTCACTGGCTTACAATCATTAACCATAAGTTTTAAGAACTTGAAGGGAATCTTGTTTTTTAAATCTGAAATTTTAAAAGAATTTTTTCATAAAATGAATTAAGAAATTACAAGAAATTACACGAACAGTGAAAAAAATCAAGATTACAAATCAAATTCCTTCAGGAGTGGTGAATCTTCTCTGGATCACTCATCTATCTTTGTATACTTTATGTCATACCCAAAATCACCCTACCTTTCGCATCCATCAAAGTGGACTACTTTGTGATGAAATCAAACTATAACACTCTCTATAAAAGATGACTCAGTATCATAAGTTTGAGGACTAGTTATATGACTAGCATGTGAAAACATTTCCATAGACACTTGAGTGACTAATATCAAATGGAGTTCTTACATAGGCCATGTTTAGTGAACTTTTTTGCAGAAAAAAAGCACCTTCTGACCATCCTATGCATACTTTAACCTATGAAATCAATTGCTTACTTTTTAAGTAAGAAGACATTCCATGAGTTAGTCTTTGAGCATTGCTAATGCCCCGTCTTAACAATACGATGACCAAGAACATTTTTAGGAGCTAGGCTTGACACATTAGAATCTCATAATTGCAACATTTTGCTATTCCTTTGCAAGGACTTTTAAGCTTTGTAGGCTTTATCCAATTAAAGGTTTCACAATAGTCAATCATGCCACTAACATGAAGGAAAACCTTATGTTACAAACTAGGAATGAATATACAATTAATTTATTGTCTACCCTATGTCCCTATCTGATTGGTTCAATTACATACACTAACAGAATTAACATGGACTAAATAATGGGTAGCCGCTACACTATGCTCATGTTTAATCATGGAATGACCAGATTACATGATAGGTTGGTCACTAAAAGGTTTCAATGAGATCACACTAAATTTTTAGCATTTAGGTGATCGTGATGAGTTACTCAATCATGCTCGTGATCTATGTCATAAATCATAAGCCATGTATGCAAAGGCCATAAATTTCAATTTATAATCATTGCCAACATGTTGCAGCATACACTAACAGAATTAACATGGATTAAAGAATGGGTAGATGATGCACTATGCTTATGTTTAATCTTAGAATGACCAAATTACATGATAGGCTAGTCACTGAAAGGTTCCAATGAGATCACACTAACTTATTAGCATTTAGGTGATCGTGATAAGTTACTCAATCTCACTCATGATCTATTTTCATAAATCATAGGCTATGTGTGAAAAAGCCATAAATTTTAATTTAGGATTATTGCCAACATGCTGAGAACCTAAGAGGTCATACATAATAAGGTGTGATTGTTGGATTAAATTTGGGATTTAATAAAGTTTGACTTAATTGAATAAAAGCTTAAAATTTATTTGGAGGAAATAAGAGGTTAAAATTTATTTAATTGAATCATTCAACTTTAGTTACTAGTTAGGACATAAAATTAGATTTATGAAATCTAAATTTTTTATCTTGTATATTGCATGGTAGATAAGATGGTCTTATTAGGATAATGTTTAAATTTGGACGAAACATGTCTTAGCAAATAATTCTTGTCTTGTTGAAAAAATAGTTTTACCTATATTAAAATTTTGGTTGTGAATCAAACTAGCCTCTTCCTTTTAACCTATCATAATTCTTTTAATTATCTTAAATTGAATAATCATTTGATAACTGTAAAATGAGATAATTAAATAGGATTTTACTAGCTTAATTAAAAGATTACTTAACAAAATTAATTCTCTTAGATAAAGCTTATCTTAATCGACTATGACTTATCCTCTAAAGGAGGGTTAGAAATCAAACAATCTACTTAGGAATCAACTTGGCTCCTCTAAGGCATGGTTTTAAATCAAACAATCTACCTAGGAATCAACTTGGCTGACTTTTACCTAGCATATAGAATGTGAATGGTTTAGCCAAAAGATAATAGTTTAACTAAGGATAAAAGTCTTAGTTTATTTAAAGTGAAAGAGTTTCACATGAGGTAAAAGTTTAATTAAAAATCTAGTTTTCCTTAATTTAGATAGAAGTGATCTACTACTATGGAAACTATAGGGAAAAATAATTTTTTTTTCTTATGTAGAATTATCACTAAAGTAAGGCAACTAAAAGGTTAAAAGAGAAAATTAAGGTAATTTTTACTCCCTAGACGTTAAGTAATTGATCACAAAATGTCATCACCTAATTCTTCTTTTTTTAGGTTCTTCTCTTTTTTTATTTAAATATAAGTGCGAGAATTAGGTTTAACCATTTTGGTTAAGGCTCAAAATCTTTCTAGCTAACACTAAAAAACCATAGGTCTTATGAAGGCTCTAATGATCATTTGTGTGGACAACCATTATAGGCAAAATACTTCTAGACTGCTCGTGATCTTAGGAAATCTCTTAGGGAGCCATTACCACTAACTCATCTACATTTATAGGACTTGAAAAACTCTAGATTACGATATCTTAAAGCAAGATATTTCTTCATCAAATGAATGCTTGCCTCTTACAAGATCCACATGGATGTCTAGTAGTTTCTTTACTTTTATTTCTCATTGCTTTTATTTTGTTTTATTATAATTTTATGGAATCGATTATATGCATGAGGTCAAACATAACCTTAGATGTGATCCCGATGACAATTATTAGTGTAAGCCCTGCAAGCCAATCATATTAGCTTGTGACACACTAGCTATTAGTAATTTCATGTAACATTTATTATATTTGATTAATATAATAGAAGGTATTTCTTTATCCATAAGATTAATTCATTAATAGTTATTTATATCATATGTACATGAAACCCATGAAGCATATTGGCTTTACGATGGAATTGTAAAAAGTTACAATTGTAAGATCCTTATGCATCAAAGTCGTGTTTCTAGAACTATTCCTGGTTATCATATTGTCAAGACAGACCATTAACAATGCACGAAGAGTTGTATATGTTAAGCCTCCATGCATATGATGCATGCAACTGATCTCATTAGTTGAAGTATAAAGATACTTGAGAATAGCATATGGGTGTTTGTTATGAAAACAAGTTCATGGAAATGCTTTCATGTGTCAATAGTGTAAGTGGTCCTTAAACTTGTGATACCCACTCACCTTTTATATGAATTATCATACTTAGAGATCATCAAGACTAGGTCCACAACAAATGGATGCCAAAATAAAATTGGTTTTGAGTATGATATGAAACATATTAAAGGTGAATGAGTGGTCTAGAGAGAATTCATCACCTCATGTGATATAAAGGGGACATATCCCAGTTATTCCTAGCCCATGTTAACTCAACGACCTTGGCCAAGGCAATATCAATTATGGAATTAATGCATAAATGTTGCATACTAATAAGGAAGAGGTCAAGAGTAGACACTGCACCGAACTCTTACCTATTTTGGGGTATTTGATGAAAAGATTGAATTACAATGGGATACTATATGCTGAAGGGCTTGTTAAAACCAATTTGACTCATCGTGCATATCAAGTGGCCATAATACAATGCTAGATGCCAATCTTGGTCTATGAATAAAAATTATTCTTAATCGAGTAAATTTATATTTATTGACATTATGATAGAGGCCTAATGGGTCACAAACATAATGGTGATTTTACTAACTTAAAGTAAGATGGGGATTAAATTTATAAAAGAGTAAAAGTCACTTAAAAGTTTTTTGAATTGTTCAAAACTGAAGGGCCAAAGTGCAAATAAGTAAAAGCTAAAAACACTCTAGCCCTGGGTATTTAAACCCTAGCTTATGCTATCTCTAGCAATGTAAAAAACCTAAAAGCACCATTTCACAATCTCTAAAAAGATTTCTGGCAATTTTGGTTTTTGCACCTCTTCTCTTCTGGACTTTGATGAGAAATTGTTTCTTCTCTGATATTTATAATTTTGGTGCAAAGATAGATTGCTTTTGGAGGTTTCAAAACCTAATTCACTATCACGATTTCGTGCATAGAGAAATCTCTCCTTTATGAAGGATTTTTTAGTCACCTACATGGATCACCGTTATAGGCTAGACATTTTGACAGCTTTAGTTTATAACAACTGCCTCGATGTTTAAGATTAAAGCGAAGTTTTTATTAATCTAAGAAAATGGACCTTTTGGATTGAGGTATGAAAAATCATATTTATATTCTTCCTATTAATCATAGATCAATTAAGTGCTTTTAAGTTTGATCCATTGACATTGTTTCGATTAGTTCCGCTACATTACTTTGATTTTTTGTTTTAATAATTTTTTTTATTAAATCAATTTACCAAATCCAAACAGTAAGCATTAGATGCCTAAGATAAGATTCTTCAAGTGGTATCATAAGCCTTCTTATTAGCCTTGATCGATGTGGCCTTGTCTTATCAATAGTAAGCATGAGTTTTCTTTCGATTTTTTTTATGATCTATGATTTAGTGTGAATTTTTTCTAAAAATTTTCACACAAAAATAGAATGTTAATTTGATGTTTTTAATCATATGTAATTGTTAAATAATTCTTTTTATGATTACATTTTGATTAAAACTAATTGGTGATGTTTTAGTGTTGTTTGTGTAGAAATCCTTGCGGTTTGGTGTTTAGATAATGATCTAAAAAAATCTAGAATTTTGATGTTGTTTGGCTGCAACTTTTCTTGGATTTCCATGTGAAAAGTTCATCTTGCTTTCTTAAAAATTTAGGAATAGGTTTGGGTTGAAAAGACTTTGAATCTGAGCCATTCGGGGCACCTAATGTGCACATCTTCTAATGATGCAATTGAACTAGCCTCTTGCTACCTTTTTTCTGGAGTCAATGGTAGCATTGGATGCTGCCAATTTCCAGCATGCAATTGGAGGTCTAGTGGGAGTGAAACACAACATTATGATGCTCAAAGAAATCTCCATAGGTGTAGCAACCCAAAAAAGACTAGGAGTCCCATTTTGCACCAATTTCCTAGGTTCTAGGAATTTGATTCTTACTAGGATTTTATCTTTAAGGCTTGTTATGGTCAGCCACAATAAGATAAAATTAAAATTACAAAATTTAAATAAAAGTTAGCTATAGAAGTGCAAAAAAGGAAAGATTATCTCATTAGAATAATTCTTCAATTAAAACTCCTATTTTATCTTTAAGCCAACAATATCCAATTTAGATAATGTCTTAAAATGTTTAAGACAACATTGGATAAAGTCTCAATTTAATTGATTAATCCTTATTAAATGAATTTTTGTCTTAATAAAATTAATATAAAGATTAACCTTGTAAGAAATTGTTTCTTAATTAAAATAAGATAAAATTTAAATGATTATACCAAAAGGATAATTCATGACTAAGACATTTTTTTTAAATATGTTCATAATTGTTGTGGTTGTATGGGATGATTATAGACTTAGACCTATGTTTGGTTAATTTTTTATATGGTTGTTTAACATTTTATTAAATAAGATCTATGTACACTGCCTTATCTCTATTTTTTTGGAGTTATATTTCCCATGTAACTCCCTTCAAATGTAACTTGTGGTTTCTTTTATTATTAATGTAATTAGATTACAAAGAAGTGTAAAATAGTATTAGTTTGGAAAAATTTTGTAAATTAAAGATAAAAATCCAAGCGAAGGCGCCATGAAGCCCAAGAGATTGTAAGAAGACTTATGGAGATCTTATACATAATTAGCTAGGAATTGACCAATTAATCTCCTTTAGTGGTTTTAGAAGATTACATTAGTAAAATCTGTAATCATCCATGTAGAAAGTATGATAGTAGGTTTATTTTTATGTGATAATTTTAAAATGCGATGCATGCTAAATAAAGATAAGACCATAGATAGAATAGGCAAATGAAATCCTTTACTCAACATTGAGTCACATGCTATGCATGGTAAAGACACGTTCCGTTATACATAACAAGATACTCAAGTTTTAACCATTGAGATTTGTTGAGCTAACTCAAGGACTCAGCCATCTGAACTATTTGAGTTATGAATGATAAGTCTTACTCGACTAATGCCATTTTTTCAAATACGTACAACTCAACCGCATAGCGTTAGAGGTGATGGTTACGTAAAATATATATGATACATTTAGGCAAAGAGTTTTTCACCTAATTGATTTGAGAATTGCATAGAAATGTAATTGGCAAGCTATGTTGCCTACCTAATTAGGCCTGTTGTGATTTATTGAGCTGACTCAAGGTCACAACATGTTGAAAGGGGTCCCAACCCACTAGAAATACCTTGAAGAGATTTTTGTGTAATGGTGAGGGCTATTACTACAAAAAATTAATGGGAAGGCCAATAAAGATTTAATACCTTGTCAATTTTGGTTTAATACATGAGGACTAATTAATAGTTATTTCATACTAGGATGTGGATAATGGTAATTATAATAATTGTACTATGAGGTATACTAGATGCCATAAGCCCAAAATTTTTGGACTAGTATGTTGAGAAATGTTCAAAATAGAAGGTAGCTGACTTTCACATGATTGAGTTGAATTACTCTATTATTGATTTGACTACCTAGATAATTGATTTAGGTTATGGATCACACTTATGTAATGACATAAGTTTGTTAAAGAATAGTGACAATTAGTCTTTAATGAGGTAGTTCTTAGAATAGGCAATAGAGTAAAAGTTGTGGCCACTGCCATTGGAATGTGTATCTTATCATTGCCTTCAAGCATGACCTTAGAACTAAAAGAATGCTTTTATGTTCCTAGATTGTCTAGAAACATCATTTCAGTTTCAAACCTTATTAAAAATGATGATTTTGAGTTTAGAATGAAGGGTAATAATTACTCAATCATTTTAAATGGCATGGTTTATGGATCACACACATCACAAAATGAAATATTCATATTTGATCAAAAATACCTTTTTTCAATATAAATGTGAAGAAAGCGAAGAAGAATGAACCAACAAAGACCTATATCTGGCACATAGGATTGGGTATGTTAATGAGACTCGAGTAACCAAGTTATACAAATAAGGCTATCCTGAACCATTTGATTATGAATCATATGGGACACGCAAATGCTATGTTATTGGCAAAATGACCAAGACTCCCTTCACCAGGAAAGGTAAAAGGGCTAGTGTTTTATTAGGCCTAGTGCATACAGATATATGTGGACCAATAAACAAAATAGCAAGAAATGGGCATTCATATTTCATCACCTTTACTGATGATTATTCTAGGTATGGGTATGTGTGCTTAATGAAGTTTATATGAAGCTTTTGAAAAGTTTAAAGAGTTTAAAGTTGAGGTAGAGAAATAAACTAGCCAAAAAATTTTTTGACTCTTAGATTTGATTAAGGATAAGAGTACTTAGGTTAGGAATTCTTGCATTATCTGACAAAAAATAGCATTTTTTGTAATGGACTCTATCTAGAACTCCACATCACAATGGAGTGTCCAAGAGAAGAAACTGAACCTTGTTAGACATAGTTCATTCCATGATGTCTAAGGTAGATTTTTCATTTTTGGGGATATGCCTTAGAAACTGCTGCATATCTTCTAAATAAGATTCCAACCAAATCTATAGATAAGACACCATATGAGATGTAGCATGGTAAAAAACCAGTTCTGTCTTGTCCTACTTATGTGAAGTGAATAGTGTTTGGCCAGCTTAAAGTTAGGTCAGATAAATGTAAATTTATGGGTATCCTAAAGAAACTTATGGATATTATTTTTAAACAAAAGCTAGTTGTTTCTAAACACACTATCTTCTTAGAGAAAGACTTTCTACTGAAAAAATTTAGTAAGAGTAAGATTGATCTTGAATAAGTTTAAGAACCATAAATAAACATCCTTATGGAACTAGAGTTGAGGGATGGAACATCAGATTTTCAACCTAATACTCAAACATAAGAACTCCAATGATATGTTCAGATCAAGCAAGCTCTAAAAGATATGGATTTCTCGTGAATAGAAATAACTTACCTAGTGATACTGAAACTACCATTTATGAGGAAGCATTACTTGACATTAATTCTAAAAAATGGCTTAATACCACGAAGTTAGAGATAGATCCCATGGATGTTAATGAAGTATAAGCTTTGGTTGACCTAACCTAAAGGATAAAGCCTAGAGGGTGCAAATAGGTCTTTAAGAGAAAAATTAACATGGCAATGTGAAAATGTATAAGGCTAGACTAGTGGCTACAGGTTATAATCAAGTTGAAAGCATTGATTATGATGAAAATTTTCACTAGTTGCCATAGTAAAATCTATTACGATATTGCTTGCAATAATTGCATATTACGATTATAAGATATGGCAAATGGATGTAAAAAGTGCATTCCTTAACGGGAATCTACGAGAAAAGGTGTTTATGACACAGCTCGAAGGTTTTATATCCAAGCTAAATCCAAATCAGGTATTTAAGCTAAGAGGTCCATTTATGGACTAATGCAAGCTTCGCGATGTTGAAATATTAGATTTGATAAAGCAGCTAAAGAATTTGGCTTCAAAACAAATCATGATGATCCATGTGTTTATAAGAAGATAAACGCATAGGCAATTATTTTCTTGTAGCTATATATTGATGACATATTGCTTCTAGGAAATGACATACCTATGCTGCTAACTATTAAGGTTTGGTTATCCAAACAATTCTTTATGAAGGATCTAGGAGAAGTAGCATTCATACTAAGAATTAAGATCTATAGAGATAAATTGAAATGATTGCTTGGCTTATCCCAATCATTATACATAGACAAGACTTTTAAAAGGTTTAAGATGGAAAACTCCAAGAAAGGAAACTTGCCTATGGTACATGGTATACACTACTAAAAAGAAATGTGCCTAAAAAATCAGATAAAAGAGCACGAATGGATGAGATTCCATATGCATTGTCAGTTGGATCCATCATGTATACCATGTTATGTACAAAACAAGATGTATCATATGCTCTAAGTATCATGAGCAGATACCATAGCAGTCCTGGTAAGTGTTATTGGACTACAGTAAAGAATATCTTGAAGTACTTACAAAGGATTAAGGATATCATTTTGGTTTATTGAAGGGCTGAGCTCAGAGTTAGAAGTTACACTGATGCCAACTTCTAATCAGATTATGATGACCATAAGTGTGTATTTATCGTTAACGAAGGTACAGTCAGTTGAAAAAGTTTCAAATAAGCGACAATTGCATATTCAAAAACAAAGCCAACTATATCTCTACATATGAGGCTGAAAGAGGCAGTTTGGATAAAGAGGTTTATTATTAAACTTGTTGTGGTTCTAAGCATTGCTGATCCAATACCTCTTTATTGTGTAACAATGGAGCCATAGCGTAACTTAAAGAACTAAGGTCTCATCATAAATCTAAACACATATTATGATGATATCATGTCATTACATATATAACATAAAGATGTGATATTAGTATAGAACAAGAACCTACTGAGGACAATATAGCTAATCCTTTCACTAAGGTTTTGCCCCTACAGAAACATGATCACCATATGGAGAGTATGGGGCTTAAACATATTAATGATTGGTTTTAGGGCTAGAGGGAAATTGGTAATGTAAACTTTACAAGCCAATCATGTTAGTGTGTAACACTAGCTATTAGTAATTTCATGTAACATACATTATATTTGATTAATATAAGGTATTTCTTTATCCATAAGATTAATTCATTAATAGTTACTTATATCTTATGTAGATAAAGCCCATGAAGTTCATTGGCTCTGCAAGGGTATTATAAAAAGTTACAATTGTAAGATAGTCATGTTTCTAAAATAGTTCCTGGTCATTGTATTGCCAAGATAGGGCATTAATAATGCACAAAGGCTAGTATATGTTAAGCCTCTATGCATATGATGCATGCAACTTATCTCATAACTTAAAGTATAGAGATACTTGTGGATAGCATATGGGTGCTTGTTATGAGAACGATTTTATTGAACATGACCCATTGAGAGAGTTCCATTGGATATTTCACTCAAATGTCTATGGAAATACTTTCATGTGTTAGTAGTGTAAGTGGTCCTTAGACTTAAAACACCATGTCACCTTGTATGTAAATTACCATACTTAAAGATCAATAAGAATGGGTCCACAATGGATAGATGCCAAAATAAGGGTGGTTTTGGGTATGATATGAAGCATACTAAGGGTAAATGATTAGTCCAGAGAGGATTCATCAACCAAGTTATATAAAAGGAAAATATCTCAGTTGGAAAATATCTCAGTTGTTCCTAGCCCATGTTAACTTAAAAACCTAGGCCAAGGCAATATCGATTATGTAGTTAACACATAAGGGTTGCATACTAACATAGAAGAGTCAAGAGTAAATATTGCATTAAACTCTTGCCTACTCCAAGACATATGATGAAAAATTGAATTACATTGAGAGACTATATGCTAAAGGGCTTGTCAAAACCAATTCGACTCTTACTACATATTGGGTGGCCATAATGCATTGCTAGATGCTAATCTTAGTCTATAAATATCAATTATTCTTAACCAAGTAAATTTATATTTATTACCGTTATGATGGAGGCCTAGTGGCTTACACACATAAAGTGATTTTATGAAATTAAAATGAGAAGGGGATTAAATTGCCGAAAGAGCAAAATTGCTCGAGTTTTTTGAATTGTTAAAAAACTACAGGCTAAAGTGCAAAAAAGGAAAAGATGAAAACACTTCAAACTTGGGTTTTTAAACTTTAGCTTGTGCTATCCCTAGCATTGTACAAAACCATTTCATATTCTTAAAAAACGATTTGTGGCAATTTGGTTTTTGTGCCTCTTCCTTTCTAGACTTCGATGAGAAATTGTTTTTTCTCTGATCTTCATGATTTTGGTTCAAAGTTAGATTGCTTTAGGAAGGTTTTTAAAACCTAATCTAGTAGCATGATTCCTGGTATAGAGAAGTCTCTCCCTTACGTAGGAGTTTTGTGTCACCTATGCAGATCACCATTAGAGGCTGAATGTTTAGACAACTTTGGTTTATGACAACCAAGCTCAATGTACAAGATTGAAGCAAAGTCTATATTAATATGAGAAAATGAACCTTTTTTAGATTGAGGCATAAAAAATCAAATTTCCATTCTTTTTTTCAATTGTAGATCGATCAAGTGCTTCTATGTTTGATTTGTTGATGCAGTTTCACTTTGTTCCATTGCTTTACTCTGATTTTTGGTTTTAATAATTTTTTTTATTAATTAGATATACCAAATTTGAATAGTAGGCATTAGATGCACAAGATAAGATCCTTCTACAACAACATAGGAAAACATCAAAAAGAACACAAAACTCAAAGGATAACTATATTTGTCGAGCGATGATTGTCAATCAAACCAACTCATGATATTTTTATTTCATTCAACTCCAAATTTAGCCAAGGTGTTTGCCATTCCATTACTTCTCTAAAAATTTTTCTAAAATAAAGATTTTGATATGCAACATTAATTATCAATTTCAAGGAAATGTGTCATAATCTACAAAGTCTAGTTCCTGCATTAGTGATCATCTTAGAGCAATAAGAAAGTTAGATTCAATAATGAGTCCCCCTCTTGAAAACTTACCAAATTTCACAAAAAGTTCCACTGCAATTAGTTTCACCAAATTTAACTCCATTACTCCAACAAGTAGGAGAACAAACCTATTATTCTACCAGCAACATCTCGCAATAATCCTCCATAATCACCTAATCCTAATTTACCTCTTGCAAACTCTTCCACATCGATTCAATATAGGCTTTCATTTTTGATACAATGGCATAGCTAGTAGAATTATTCCACTATAATATTCTAATAATGTTTGTTCATCCTTCAAAGCCTTGAGCATCCAGTATAATAACCAAAGTTTGATCAGAAATGAAAGTTTAGCCACATTCAATACATGGTTCCCAAAAACCATTTCATTTCTCAATAACCAAATTGACCAAACAATAGCTTGAAATGTTGCATACCAATGATTCCTCAAGCCACCAAAGAATGAGATTTCAAAGCATTGAAGGAGAAAATAATTAAGAGGAGAAGGAGTATACCATTTCAAGTTCCACCAAAAGAAAATTCACACTAGAATTTAAACATGTAAGGACAAAAAAGGAATGCATGATTGCCTACTTTTAATTCAATTTGACACCAATGATAAAGGATTTGAGATTTCACAGCTAAAAGCAAACCTTGATCTTTCAAAAATCCTATAGTAAGCAATCTATCTAAAATCAATAACCATAAGAAACTTTGGACTTTCGAAGGGATTTTAAATTCCAAAGACTACAAAATGCATTTGTGAAAAGGCATCTCATTTTTTTTTAGCAAGGCTCATCATACTCACACATAATCAAAATTTTTTTCAAACTCTGAAGATGAATATCCTTAAGAGATAATATCATTAATGGCCTCTAAATTTTATCAAATGTTCTAATGTGGTCCGTGTACTTTAGAAACGTCCAATTGAATACTTAAAGTTTCATTCAATTTGTTGTTTTGGTAACTGACTCTAACAGCATTAAATATAAGATGACATCGCATTTTTATCCGATGAAAAATTGACACATGGCACTATATAATGTTGCTACGTGTATTAATAAAAAACAATTCTTTTTATAATGAGGCCGATGCTAATTTAACACGTAGCACATGTATTAACAAAGAAACCATTTTTCTTTTTTTTTTGATAAATATTTTTAATAAATCTAATAAATATTTAAAAATAAAAACATATATAAAATAATTATATTTAATATTTAATTTTTAAAATTGTTTAAAAATAATTTTTCAATTTTTTTAAATTGCAAATATTAAATTTTTCAATAGGTACATTTAATATTTTTATATATAAAAAATTAATTATATATTTGAAAATTGTAATTTTAAAATAATTTTATAGTTTTGAAAATTTCTTAAAAAATCACATATTAATTTTCAAAAATATAATATTAAAATTTTCATATTTTTATATTTTTAATATATTTTATTAAAAATGGATTTTAATTTTAAAAATATAATATTATAATATAATTAATGGGTTGCCTTATATAAATATTTTAATATTTTTAGTAGGTTATTAATATATGATTTTTTAATAAAATTTTGAAAACTAGAAAATTATTTAAAAATTAAAATTTTAGATATATAATTAATTTTTTTAAATATAAAAATATTAAATGTAACTATTAAAAGGTTAATATCTAAAATTAAAAAAATTTAAAAATTATTTTTTAAAAAATTAAATATGAAATTTAGTTATTTTATTTTACATTTTTAATTTTTTAAAATATTTATTAAATTTATTAAAAATATTTAACAAAAAGAAAAAATGGTTTTTTTGTTGATACACATGGCATCATATAATGATGCCACATTCAAATTAGCTTTGGTTACAAAATAAGAAGAATTAGTTTTATTAATACACATAGCAACATTTTATAGTGTCACGTGTCAATTTTCAATGGGTAGAAATGCCACATCATTTTATATTTAATGGTTTTAGAGTCAAGGACCAAAAGAGCAAATGGGATGAAACCTTAATACTTAATTAGACATATTTAAAAAACATTGTGTTAGACCTTGTTGTGAATGAAATCAAGAGAAATTTGAAACTTTGAATATATAAACCGAAAAATCAAAATAATAAACTTGGAGTTGTAAGTTTTGAATAAATGAACAAGTAAATAACTAAGGGATAGAAAAGCAAACACAATGATTTATAGAGGTTTGGCCTCGATGTCTTATGTCTTTTCATTTGGCTTCACTTGTCGAGGAGTTCCTTATTCACTAACCTGAATTTATTAATTCAAGGACATAGTGTAATCTTTACAATTCTCTATCTTTCAAGGATAAGATAACAACCTCTAACCCTTTATCTTTTATGGCAAAGATAGGACATTTTCTTACTACTTTTAAAGGCTCAGTAGAAACCTTTCTCCTTAATACAATGGTTGTTGTGTAAACAAATAAAACCTCTAAAGGATAGGGGTTTACTAGAATTTTGGATCTAAGGAAGATAATCTTAAAGATAGAATTACAATGAATAAAAGAATGATAGGAAGAATTAATCGTATACAAGTTTTGAAGAATTAATTTATACAACTTTTGAACTACTTATAAGGTGCAAGAGATGCAGGATTTGGCTTTAGACTTTTTCTTTTGTTAATTCTTGCTCTTGGGAGTGTTGGTGAAGCTTATTTATAGCATGGAAGTGGTTTATGGCCATTAAGACTTATTAAGGATGCAATAGAGTCATTGGAAGCTAATTGATTTGATTCCAATTCATTCCCATTATTATGTATTAATACAATTAAAATGGGTATTGATACATTGCATTTAAACATACAAAATCCGACCTTTGGAAGACTATGTATTGATACAGTAAAGAGTTGTATTGATACAATTCATAATGTATCGATACATTGCACTATTGTATTAATACAGTTAAGGGTTTCATGTTTGTTTAGCTACTTCAAATTATCATATTGATACACTTATATAAAATCATTTTTAAAGTGTTTTTTCATGACTTCAAAACTTATAAAACTTATCCTAATAAAAGTTTTGTGCTAAAGTATACATTATGAATACATTTTTTAGCAAGTTGAGAAGTTAGAAACATTTTAATATTTTTTTAAAGTATATTCAAAATAATTCAAGGAAAAATACTAAATTAAAAATATTTAATTACAAGCTATTAAGCTAAAGCTTTTTTTATATCAAAACAGAGATTAATTGAAAGCTAATATATTTAACAATCTCCTCTTTTTTGACATAACAAAACTTAAGGTGAATTTGCTTGTGATAACTCCCCTTTAAATATTTAAAGATTTTCAATAAGAACTCCCCCTTAGTAAAAGCAGTGTTTGAAGATTTGAAAATTTTGTAAAATTCTTTTGTAAAACTTGGCAATGGCAAACAAGGTCATATTTAGCCATAATACTATAAATCAACATAAATCATTTCATATGGATGAGATGTAATCAATGTAAGCACATATGAAATAATTTTCCTCCTACTTACTTTTATATAGATATTTAATAAATAAAACCAATTATTCCTAAAATTCTTCACCTTTTTGTTATATCAAAAGGGAATACTAATTCAAAGCTAAGGATGCTAAGTCAAGTAAGAGTTCATACAAGGTCTACAAATCATGAAGCATTGATGTACATGTGTACAAATTATTAATTGAAGATCATATAATAGTTCAAATTTTATGTATTCATTTGTATACATTTAATCACAAATTGGATTATTAGTACAGAGGACAAGCCAAATGTAATTAAAACAAATCCTAATTGTTATTTATATATATAAGTGATATCTATTGTTGAATTTTTTATTACTACTCATAATCTATTAACCATATGCAAAATTTGAATAACATTTTTTCAAGGCATAGAAAACTTTCATCGGTTGAAAAATCATTTGGTCATACAAAATTTTGAGCAATTTAGAAATAAACAATCATGCTAATTATTTTCACAAGAGAATATAACAAGTGTTTGTGTATAAGGTTTCTATATGCAACTTAAGCATATAATCATAAAGAGGCATATATTAATTGTGTTCAAAGATGGTTTATCTTAATCAATAAACATCCATAAAGATCAAGCATAGGCATTTTAATCTATGAGCTAATAAAGTTAATTCAATCAAGGTGTTGTAACTCCTAGATATGTTCAAAGATTCATACAAGGCAAACATTTCAAGCATGCATGACATATATCAATGATTAAATCTTAATTTATGCATGCCATTAAACTTAATGCTAAAAGATAAAAGTGGAATAGCATAAGTTTAGCAATCACCTCAACCTTAATAAGCTTTGTTGATATGCTCATTTTTTTTATTTTGAGTCCATGATTCTAAGTGTTGAGTGATCCTTGATATGCTAGGCTTGATTTAATGAGGTAGCATGCTTGTTTGTTTCTTTTTGTTATACAAGTGTTCATCCTCTTAAGAATAGCTTTGTCTTCATGAAACCTTGCATAAACTTAGAGAAAATCTTGGCAAAAGAGAGACATTAGCAGTACCAAGATATCAAAGATAATAAAAAAAAAGTTCAATAAGCGTAAATTTTTGAAAAAAAAACAAATGATACTAATTATTGATAACCTAAATTTCGTTGAGCATAACCAAGACCAAGTGTTGCTTAAAAACTGGTTGGTAATAGTTAGCATAAATCTAACAATTGTTATTATTTAAAGAATAAAAAATATTCAATTTAGGATAAAAAATCATTTTGTATATAAGCATCATGAATCAATTAAAAACATTTGTTCATGCATTTAATTTTTGATGATCTCATCAAAATTATGTTAATGTGAGCACATGATGAATAGAAATGAGGTTAAACATGATTTTGAGTGTTAATAATGATGCATTTCAAGTAAAAGCCCATTAAAAGTATCAAATATGCATTTTTGGAACAAAACAGCAAAATAGCAAAAACAAACTACTTGTATCCACACATGGCGTGCCTGTATCGATAGAATCTTCAAATTTTTAGGTTTTTTTGGGTTAATGCTCATTATATAGATACATCTTTTAACCTATTGATACATTCTTGAAGTTCTTAAAAAAATGCTTAGAAAAACAAGTAATTTTTACTTACAAAACCCATGTTTCAAAGCTCTAATGCAAATATTTGACTTTGAACATTGAAAACTCTTATAAGTATAAAAAATTTGAATAAAAACAACTTTTAAAACAAAGTTTGAAATAATTTTGCATATTAGTCAAGCTATGCATTGAATTTAAGCAATATGCAACCTTATGCATTAAAATAAGACATTTTTCATTCCAAATACATATGAACAAGTTCGTGATCATATTCAATGTGCATGAAACTCGTTTAAACCATAAAACATTTTTTCATGAGTAATTAGCATAATAAACCAACTTAAGCCTCATAAAAGACACATAAAGCACTTAAAAGGCGTTAAGATGTTATACACATATTCATGGCATAAATCATATAAGCAAGCTTTATATGCTTCCCTTAAGGATATGCATACAATTTACTCTTGCAACAAAACTTGCTAAGTAGTCAAAATATGATATCATTTGAAGTCAAATTTTTATGCACGATGTCATACTTAAGTTCACGATTCAAAAACATCATCTCACAAATCATATAAATGTATCACAATTAAGCATATACCTCTCAAATGCATTTTCTGTTAAGCTTATACATAATCAAGATACAAAATATGTATTTTTTTAAATAAATTCAATAAACTTTTTCATAAATAGATTTTTTTCATGAAATCATAACAAAAATCAATCAAAAATAAATAGGCAACTATACTCATTCAACAAATTTAATGCTTAAAGATTACCCATCAACCCTTTTTGTTTGCCTTAGAGCATCTAATCAACTTGCTTTATTCCTCATTTCTTTAATACACCTATAAGACTTTTACTTGCAGTTTGATACCTAAATTGTTTTGGGTCCTAAAAGGTTAGACAAAGCCCCTTGTATCTTTTCATACCAAAACTTATCTACTTTTATATTAGGTCATTTTCTTAATAGTGCAAGTACATGAGGTATAATCATGGTATTTGTAATGATCACATTTGGCTATATTCAATTGAAGGGATGACCATGATATTTGTAATGATCACATTTGGTCATACTCAATTGAAGGGATTTTTGAATTTTTCATGTTCCAAGTTTTCAAGTTTTTTTTTTAGATCAAAGTTAACATTTTTCTAAAATTTCAACTCTTCGCTTAGAATCATCAACATTATTTTTCAATCCTTATTTTCATTTTCTAAAATATTTTTGATTTTAATAATAAATCATTTTCAATTTTCAATTTTCAATTTTAAAACCATTTTCTATATTTAGTGTTCATTTCCTCAAACTCTATTACAAGTTCATCAAATACATGTTGTAATTTATCAAATGTATAAGAATTTGAATTACAAGAGTTTGAAGTTACCTTGGGCTCATCAAGAGCCATAAAGCAAAGCTTGGGCATTTGATCATCATCAGAGTCTTCACCATTGAAAGTATCACTAATACTCCAAGTGACTACCATTACTTTCTTCTTACCCTTCTCATTTTTCAATAAAGGGCCATCATACTTGACATGGCCTGGTTTTTGGTAATTGTAGCACATTACCTTTTCAACTTTGCTTCTTTAAGATAATTTGCCTTTATCCTTTTTCATGAATTTCTTGAACCTCTTTGCGAATGCTATGATCTCTTATTCTTCATCATCTTCCTCTTCCCTTTTGATGCATAACATCAAAGTAACTCTAACTTTTTTTGGCTGTTTTTTTCTGTGATTCATCTTCATCTCATATATGAGGAGGGAACTGATAAGCTCATCTACGATAAGGAAATTAAGGTCTTTCAATTTTTCAATTGTAGTTACTTTAGCTTTCAAAGACTTTGAAAAGTTATTTAGCATTTTCTTGACCACTCTTTGTTAGAATATAGCTTCCCAAAACCCTTCAAGCCATTAATAATGTCCTGAACCAGTTGGACATATCCTTGATGTTATTCTCCATTTTCAACTTAAACATCTGATAATCAAAGGTGAGCATACTAATTTTTTATTCATCAACTCGATTTATCCTTTTATGTAAGATTGTCAAATTGTCCCATATCCTTTTGCCGTTATCACATAAGGATACCCTATTGTAATCATTTGGCCTTAATGCATAAAAGAGAGTATACATGGCCTTGTCATTGAGTTGAGCCATCTTGGTATCTCTCACACACATTCTTCTGCCTTCTTGGGAATTATTTCATCTCCAAGCATCTTCATTGGAATGAATAAATGATTCATGATTATCCTTGATGCTTAAAAATCATGTGCTTAGACAAATAACCTCATTCTTGTTTTCCAATAAACATATTTTTTACTATTGAAGAATCAAGGTATTACAATAGAGTCTCTTTCTTGGCCATGAACTCCATGTCACTATTTTGAAATTCTTTGCTATTTTTTATAGATCTTTGCTCAAGGTGCTTAAACCTACAAAAATAAGACCAAAACTCTGATATTCATTATTAAACCTTGTGATGAGTGAAATCAAAACAGGGTAAATTGATTTCTTAAAATTCTCTTACAAATTAAAACTCTGAATATGTAAATTAAGAAATCAAAACAATAAGCTTGGAGTTGTAAGTTAGTTAATAAACAAAGAATTAAAGGAATAAAGGACAGAGAAGTAAACATAACGATTTATAGAGGTTTAGCCTTGATGCCTTTGTCTTTTCCATTGGCTTCACTTGTCAAAGAGTTCCCAATGCACTAACTTGAATTGATTTAACTTTCAAAGACAGGGTATTACAATTCCTTATCTTTCAAGGACAAGATATTAACCTCTAACCCCTTTTCTTTTATGGGTAAGATAAAATCCTCTTTTACTACTTTTGAGGGCTAAGTAAAAGTCTCTCCCCTTACTACAAAGGTTGTTCTATGAATAAGTAAAACCTTTAAAGGCTAGGTGTTTACAAGAATTTTGGCTCTAAGGATGATAATTTTAAAGATAGAATCAAATAAATATAAGAATGATAAGCATAATTAATCCTACACATGTTTTGAACTACTTAAAAGATGAAAGAGATGTAAGATTTGGCTTTAGACTTTTTCTCTTCTTGATTCTTACTCTTGGGAGTGTTGCTGAAGCTTATTGATAGCATGGAAGTGGTTTATGGCAGTTGGTACTTGTTGGGGATGAAATAGAGCCATTAGAAGCTTTCTTAATGTGATTCCTGATCATTCCTTAATGACATATCGATACAATTACAATGGGTATCAATACATTGCATGTAAACATACAAAATATGACCATAGAAAGGCTATGTATCGATACAGGAAAGAGTTCTATTTATACAATTCATAATGTATCAATACATTTAAAGGTTTCATGTTTGTTTAGCTATTGCCAAGCATTGTATCAATAGACATTTCTATGAAAATCATTTTTAAAGTTTTTTTTGTGATTTTAAAGCTTGTAAAACTTATCCTAAAAATGTTTTATACTAAAGTATGCGTTAAAACACATTTTAAATAAGTTAAGGAGTTAGAAACATTCTAGTATTTTCAAAGTTTATTCAAAATAATTCAAGGAAAAATACTAAATTGAAAATATTTAATTACAAGCTAATTAAGCTTAAGTTTTCATTATATCAAAACTAAGAGTAATTCAACGTCAATATAGCTAACACATTTAATAAACTTCAACGGCCATTGGTGATATTGTCCCTATCCTTAATAAAGTTTACCATTTCAACATCAAATTTAGCTTCATTAACCAAAGTTCTTGAGAAGAACGATCACCAAACATCATGAAAAAAGTTATTGTTATTGAGTACTCATATACTTTTGCATTTTTATCCATTGCTAGCTGAAAGAGATGAGGAAACACGACTTTAAGAGGCATGTCAACACTTTATTTATGAAGCCAAAATAAGACATCTTTACCATTCCCAATCACCTATCTATAGCACTAGAGTGCAAAAAAATCTTTTGCCCATTTTCGTTAGGTAGGCCATAATACCTTTCCACATAGAGGACATCATCTTCATATCCATCTTAGATGGAAACCAAAAAGCAAAATTAGAACTGTATATAGCAATGACAATTTTTCTCTAAAGAGAGTTTGGTTTTTTTGCTATCTCCACCACTAATTCGCCAAATTTTTTATTTTTCAATTTATAGATATTTAGTCCACCAACTGCCTCAGGTTTGCACACTAATTTCCAATTGACTTACCAAGCTTATTTTTAACCTCATCACCAATCCAAAAAAAAATGATGTTCTTAGCTTATCAATTTTTTTAAGAACATTAACTGATGCTTTGAAAAGGGACATATAGTAAATGGGAAAGAAGATAAGACTAAATTAATAGGAGTGATGGGACTAAAAGATAAATATTTTTTTTCCAAAGCCCATCTTCTCTTGAATTCTTATGATTATAGGATACCATGCTAGTAAACTTCTCAGTTTAGCTATAATAAAAATAACTTGATAACAAAAAACAAGTGCACCAACATTACAGTGGCAAATTCTAGCAAAAAATTTAACTCTTTATTCGAACCTTGAAAAAATAAAAAAGATTCATTGAAGTTCATTTTAAGACCAAAACATACCTCAAAGCAATTTAGGATCCTCGTAGCATTAAGAAGAATGAATTTATTGGCTTTTTGAAATAATTTAGTATAGTCAGGGAACTAGAGATAAGACATTAAGAACTCAAAAGAGTAGTAAGAAATGCTTAACCAAAAAAATGGACTAGCATAACTAAAATAAAGAGAAACAAGATAATGGTTCACCAAGATGAAGTCCTTTCTTCATATTAAATTCTATAATAAGAGAGTCATTAGCCAAGATAAAGATCTATGCCTAAATTACATTTCATGATCCAACTTGGCCAACACCTATACCTTCCATTACTTTATCCTAGAATCTCCAGTTAATGCGTTCATAAGCTTTCTCAAAGTCTAATTTCAAAATCACCCCATATCCATTCTTTTTCTCTCTCTTTAAAAAATTAGCAATTTTATTTATTAGAAAACCCAATTAAGATCAGTCTTCCAATAGCAAAGGTTGATTAGGTGTTACTAATCACTATTTTCAAGAAAAATTTCAATCAATTTGTTAACACGTTGTGATGATCTTATAATGTAAGTTAATGATAGTAATCGACCTATAATCATTAAAATCCCTAGGATTATCCATTTTAGGAATCAATACAATTGAAAAGAAGTTAATCCTTTTGCTAATCTTCTTTCACCTAGAACTTAGACACAAATTCCATTATATCGGCCTTTAAAAGATCCTAAGTTTTGTTTAAAAAATTAAGATTCAATTCATCGAGGCCAGGTGCATTTAAACCAATAAAATCACAAATTGTTTTTCTAAGTTCTTCTAAAAAGATAAAAGCTTTAAATGTATAAACTATTGACTTAAAGAAGTTCTTAAAGGGCAAAATATTCCAGTTGCATGTTCCATTCATCTTCAGCAAAATGCCTTTTAAAATGATAAAAATATAATTTTTAGTCGACTTTGGATCTTTAAGTTATTATGAAAAAATTTAGTGTTCAATTCTGCTTTGTTGAGCCATTGAATTTTGGATTTATGCTTTTAAATGGCTTTTTTTGGATTTTAGAGCTTCCTATAAGTCTATGAACAACCTTTTCTTTGTATTAATCTCCATATTTGAATAGCCGCAACTATTCCCAAAATGATCCAACCTATCAATCTTTTCTTCTGGTTTCTAAATTAGTCATCAAATTGCCAAATTCATTTTTATTCCACTGCTTTACCATACTTTTCAACTTAGTTTAATTTTGACACTGAAACCAACTGTACCCAATGTCACAATGTGCCAAACATGAATCTAGTACGTCAAACTTGGAAGAATAAATTTATTTTTTATTTATTTTAGATTTGGATAAGACTCAATTGTTGAAACGAATCACTCATCCATATTAAACCTAAATGGCCATTTCGTAATACTTAGTTGACTTTGAATCACCACTAATCATTTTAACTAGGTGAGATAGGTCACCTATCAGAGTTCATCTTTTAAGGATAACAAAAATCACAAAAACAAACTCTAAGATTTATACATTAACTAGAGATCACATGGAAAAGGGTTTAGAAGTCAGTTATGCACAAAATGAGATGTGTCCCTTGCACAACACCTATAAATCGTTACCTATTAATTACGTGCGATCCTAATTCTTGATTAAAAGTGGTTTTATTTCTTCGGTATTTAATTATAATTCCCATACTTTGAAATTATTTATGTTAACATTATTGTTCCATTTAAGGGTAAACTGGGTTTTATTATTCTTGAAAAAAATTTCTATATCTTGCCAAAAACCCGATGGAATACAAAAGTTTTTCTGTGAAATTTTGAAAAATTATGATTTACTTTTTCTAAAAAGGACATCTTGTTATAAAAATAATAGATAAAATCACTCCTATGTGCTAGAAAAAACCCATGAACTATTTTAACTTTGGGACATTACCTCAAGTTCAAAAAATACTTGCTTTGTTTAATAAAATATATGCTTTATTTTTAACATAGTATTACCTAAGTGACGTGAAAAAACATGCATCGACACGAAAATACTGAAATAAGCCTATAAACTCAGTTTTAATATACTAGTACCTTAAAATCCTAATGGACATGTATCGACATAAAAGTCCCACATGACCTAGAGACTTGGTATTAATGCAATACTACGTAAATAACCTTAATAGACATATAGCAACAAGAAAGTTCTCACATGACCTCAGAGACATGGTGTTTATGTAATATCACCTAATGAAACCTAGTGGAAATGTATTGACATGAAAGTTTCCACATGACTTTAGAGACTCAAATTTCTCATGAAGCATACTAAAAGAACCCTAATGACCACATATTAATATGAAAATACCCATATGTCCTAAGGTGATGGAAGTTTCATAAATGAGCTTAGATTAGGTAAATACTCTAAATGGCCATAAAATGCATGGAAAATGCCAAATTGACCCTAGATTATGCATGAAAGGGTTTAGGGTTTAGGGTTTAGGGTTGCTTATTGATATAAACATAAAAATTAAATCAGAATTAAATAAACATAGCAAAAAATAAACAAAAAAGTACCTGGATTTCTTTAGGATCTTAGAAAGAGAAGTACATGTGATTCAATAGCAGTTTAAAACATGAATCTAATAAAAATCATACAACTTAAAGACTTGTCACTCTAAGCATGTCAATCCCTCCATAAACACACTATGGCTTGATTACTTCGATTTCTTCTTGAGGTAACACACAACACAAGTGTCCTGCCTCTAACATTCATCCACATAAATACATACTAGATCTTCACAAGGTTTAGTCATTCTCCAGTGCTAGCTAAAAGGCATTCTCAAGCCTTAAATGAAAGATATATAGCTAACAAATTTAGATCTGAAGTGATTAAGGAACAATTGCCACACCTATTACGCCAAAAGAAAGAAGAAAATAGTTTCGTAGGGAATAATTATTTTGCGCAAATTCTTTTGATCCCAATTAATTCCATTAAGATAGAAAACTAATTTTCTAATTTTGTTATGATAAAAAATAATTCCAAATCACTCAAAAACTCAAGATTGTGCCAACTTACTCAAGAAAGCTAAAGGGTTGCGTTACCCTCCTCAAAGAAGTTGAAGGATTGGCGTCTAAGGTTTTTAGAAACCTTATATCAGCCAATTAAACCTAATAACATATATTAATAAACTTAAAACTAGGTTAGGCTTAACTAATGGGGTGAACCAAACCCATTACTAACTAGAAGGTGGTGCCACTTTTGGTGTTTCCTAGGGATCCAAGTGAAACTATTTTACCTAGTCCATTAATGATTGCGTCTAAGTATTAACTAATTAATATCTTTGCTAATTTAACTCCAATATTGCCTACCAATGAAACACCAAACCCATATCAAGTCTAAATAGGATTTGGTTAGAACTGAGCCTATTTGCCTTCATATTTAGTGCTTTTGTGCTAACCCCTATTTACATGTAAGAACATTTAATTCTTAATTAAGTTTCGCTCTTAAGTAAAACAATTTTGCTTCATTTAAATATCTCTAAATAATTATTGAATAATTTTCCAAAAATAATTTTTTGACCCTAATAACCAAGATATCCCTATTTATATGCCTACTATTAGGAATGATCTCAATAAGACATTCATATCTTTACTGCCACATTAAAACATCTCTAGTTAGATTTCATAAATCTAATTTATATCTTTAATAATACTTAAATAAATTAATTCAATGAAATCCTCCTTATTATACCTTCTATTTAATTAAGCCATACTTAATTAAATCCTGATATTAATCCAACAAATCATCTTATTGTATGTGACCCATTAGGTTTCCAACATGTTTGAAATGAATATAATTGATTTAATTAGTTATATTCATAGATCAGGAGCGAGATCTAACAACACATCATAACCACCTAAATGTTAAAAAGTCAATATGACTTCAAAGAAACCTTTCAGTAACTAGCTTCTCAGTGTACTTTGGTCTTTTCACTAAATATCCTAGAAAAGCCATGAGCATGGTGCAATGTTCTATTCATGTATCAATCTATATTAGTTCTTCTAGCTTTTAGTTGACCTTATGAATTTGGAGAAAAAATTTCACCTAAATTCATCATGCATTTGCCAATAACTTTATCAAGTTAACTAAAGCCAAGAGTAAATGAGATATGTCTTTGATGTCACTTAGAATGGTGAATCCCCATTGGATCACTCATCCACCTTTGTATAGTTTATACCATACCTAAAACCACCTACCATAAGCATCCCTATATTGTGGACCCATTCATGATGGAATCAAAGCATGGCATTCTCCATACAAGATAACCTGGTATCACAAGTCTGAGGACTAATATACACGATTGGCACATGAGAATATATTCCATAGACACTTAAGTGACTTATACCAAAGAGAGTTCTCATATAGGCCATGTTCAGAGAACTTGTTTCTGCAAAACAAGCATCCATATGATATCCCAAAGTATCTCTATACTTCAACTTTTATGAGATTAAAGAGTTGCATGCATCAAATGCATGGAAGCCTAGCATATGCTAGTCTTTGTGCATATCAATTTCCTATCTTGACAATACTATGACTAGTAACATTTTCAGGCTTTGATGCATAAGAATCTCATTGTCATAACTCATTACAAACTTTGCATGGCCATTGTGTTTCATAGGCTTCACCCGGTTAATTTGCATGATTGTCAACCATGCCACAACATGAAGGAGAACCTTGAATCACTAACTAAAGGGATAGGTTTGTATTATTAACTTATATATGTCTCACGCAAGTTGATTGGCTCTAAGGCATATATTAACAATATAGAATAACCTAAATAGCCCTAATATAAATGAAAAATTCTAAAATGACCCTAAATTATGTAAAATAACCTAAATGACCCTAAGATGGATGGAGATTGCTAAATGACCCCTATATTATGCATGAAATTATTTTTTAAAAATTACGAAAAGACCACTAGGGTTGGCCAACTTCTAAAATACACCCAAAACTTATTTTCTTTTTCAATAAATTAATAATATCATCATGTATGACATTTATGAACAAAAAAAAAACATTTTACCAACTTGAACTTACATGAATACACAAACATACATGTCTTATCAACATAATATATTTTTTTTAAGAATGGCATGGAATATGAAACTTATGGACATGGGACACAAAGTTCCCATGAAATGTATACAGCATATTATCTTGAAGAATGAACAACCTAAGTTAACAAGAAATGATTGGAACAAAGAAAATCACATGTAGGAAACAACCAAACTTAGTCTAAAATGCATGAAAACAAGTTTTTTGTTTTTCTATTTTGATAGACAATTGATTTTTTATGAAACTTTAAACATAAAAGAAAAAGAAACAACATAAAAACACTTATGGATCATAGCTCAAAGGTTAGCCATAAATTTGTTTATTACACCCTTGGCATAAACCCATCACCTAAGCTATGGCTTAGGATCCTCAAGCTCACATTAGGGGAAAAGAATGCACAAAAATAAAGTTAAAACAAAATAAAAAATCCAATCTGGATCAAACTTGAAAAAACACTCTTTTTCTCATTTTTTTCTCATTTTTCCTTTTTGGTGCTTCACTGAGAACTAGCTTCCCTCCTTATTTTTGAATTTCCTAAAAAGTTATAAAACATTTTTAGCTAATCAACTATAAACTCCTACGATCCTCTTGAACCTCAACAAGCTTGCTTACAAGTAAACTCTCTACACCCTAAGATGTTCTGATCAAGAGACTGAAACCTTTCAAATGGAGCACGAAGTAAGCTTACTTAAGTCACCAAGCTCCCTATGTATGCCCCAAAGAGTACCACACTTTTAGAATGGCCATATCTTCTACCCATGCATGAAAGCACTTCTAACTCTAACTTAAAATAGTAACCCATTACATTTCCACCAAACTAGGCTCATTTGGTTAAAAAATAATCTGATTACAAGTTATTGGCTCCTAAACATGATTGGAGAATTTTTTTTCTACTTAGAAAAAGTCTAATTAAGTGCTAATGGTATTAGTTAAAATGACATATTCATGAGCTCATAATCCTTTTTATTTTAGTGTAAAAAATGTTAGCAAAATATCCCTTGTAAGTGGTCTTAGGTTATTTGAAGCGATCAAGAATGCATAATACTAGCAAAACATAAATGCATGACCCTTCAAAACTCATTTTGGCCATACTTATGCATAAAGTATCAATATTTCAAGTTGATGCATAGATTCTTTCTTAAAAACTATCGATGCATTTGTTTCCTAAAAGCCAAAAATTTATGAAAATGCATGCAATATTGATACCTTACCTTTGACCATTGAAAAATTACCTTTTGGCAACCAAAGTATCGATACACGCATATATTTTACACAAAAATGCCCTATTTTGGCTTTCTAACCAATATCCTTTTGTTCAACTTAGTCCTTGGGCATCTCGAACCTTTTAATTGTGTCCCTAAGTGTCAAATTTTGATTGGGGAAAGAATGAGGTTCATTTCTAGCAAAAGTCTTGGATTAGGCATAGTTAGTTCAAGAGAAACCTAGACAAAATCATGCATTTAGACTCAAAACCTCAGTTTCCATAATCTTTCTAACTTTGCAAGGAGCTTTCTGTTAAGAAATCATATGTCAAAACCTTAAATGGTTTAGGAACCCTATCAATTAAACCAGACAATAATAATAGGGACAGTGATTAGAAACCAAACATTTTAAGCACCTTTGAGAAATATCCTTGAATATAACACCATATTCAAGTGAAACGAAAAATCTATCCAATCTACTTCTTTCGGAACCTTTATCATGCCACTTAGTTTTTTCCATACTAAAAGAAGATCCACGAAATCTTTTTTGCAAATGAACTCGTTAAACTTACCAATTCTAATGCTTTCTTGACCATCTTTATCATTCATCGATTGATCTAACTAAGTTAAAATCACTTGTAAAAACACCAAGAACTCATATATCCATCCTTCAAGATTAGAATTTTGTCCCATAACATTATTTTTTTAGTTGCATCTACTGGGTACTTATTACAAATGACAGCTTGAGAATCCTAATTACTCTAACAACCTTGATTTAATAGGAATATTTATAGACTAAATATCATGACATTTTAAACAAAATTATGCCTTAAATTGTAAACAACCCTTCAGCAGTTCCCATTATCCTAAAATTTTAAGATATCACTATCTTCTATCCATTCCATATTTATTTCTTGTATGAGTAGCATATATGCCTCATGTTAATCTTAGTCATTTTATTTATAATCCATTCTTAATAAACTTTTCCATACCTTTAATATTCTAGCATAAATTTCTCATTTTCTTATTCCACAAAGTAATAAAAATATCAATAAGTAATATAAAGAGAAAACATAAACGCAGGAAAATAAAACAAGTGACACGTAATAAAAAACATAAAAAAAACCTATCTTTTTTTCTTTAAGTTCTCAATATCTTTCTCCAATAAGCTTCAGCATGTCCACCATCACAGTTGGCTTTGAAACCTAGATGTTTACCCAAATTCCAAGCTAGATTTGCTTTTTCTGAAATCAATCTTCATCTATTTCAAATATCTGCATAAGAGATAAATTCTTTAGCAATCCTACCATGATCATAATGTTTACACTAATGCCAACCTTTTAATATTTATTTCTTTCCTTTTTTTCCCCTAATTTTTTATCCAATTGTCTTGACAAGTTTCTTCTGTGTCTTTAAGGAATCTTACTTTTCAAGGTAAAAACTACAAGTAAGACCAGGCTTTGATGAGACCATGAAAATACGAGGCCTAACCAAGTAATTCTTCCCTTGGTATTTTGCTTTATCTAACTATATGGCAATGTTCATAAACCACTGTCTTAACCATGTTGAATCAGTTTGTTTAAACTCTTTCATTGTCTCTTCCTCTAAAAAATCGATCAAGAATGATTTAATGAAATCTTCATAGCAAGAACATTAAAGATAACTTACGAAAAAAAAATTTCTTGTAGCCATTCTACATTAAAATAAAATCCTTTAACCTTTCCAACCATGCACAATTCTAATCTTTGGATAGCTTCATTCATAATAAATGTTTCACAAGATTTTTGATTTTTTGTTGATTCAGCCACGTTAGACACTTATGATAACCCTTTAAGCCTTGTTCATCATTATTCCCAATATTAATAAATTCTTGACTCACTAATGTTGGACTTTATGTGGCCCACATGATAATAAATGAACCAAGATAATTAAATCAAATTATTAAGGTGAAATTATAAAGTAAATCGTAATTCAGTTTAACTACTCTAGTGATAAGAGTTTAACTCTACTTCAGTAACTAATTAAAACATAAACTCATTGATGGTAGGATACAACTCTAATTAGTCTTCTAGTATAGGTCTCTAGTCTAGTCTATATAAATTGTCTGTGCACCATCATAAGGTAATTATAAAAAAAAGGATATAGACTAGAAGGCTTATACGGGGTGTTTGTCTTTATGTATTTGGAGCGAGGTTGGGTTCTTGATCAACAATGGCTAGAGGTACATTTTATTTAAATTATTATATGTGGTATCAGAGCCAAGTTTTCTAGCCTTGTTCTTCAGATCATCTAGTGAGATTCATTAAAGATAAATTTTTTTATGCATATATTATTTAGGCAATTAAATAATTCGTATTAAGGATAAACTAGTTATAATAAATATAGTAAAAGCATGAAATTGAATTTTTAACATTCTATAATTAATTTCATAATTTATATTTATGCATCGAAATATATTTCATGAATATACTATGAATTTGTATGTCTATTTTGTGTATTAAAATTTAATCACAAAATTCTTGATTAGTTCGTGTAAAGCTAAAATTGTTAGAGGATTTTAATAAATTAATCATCTATCTATATTACTAAACTCTAAGATTAAAGGAAAGATGAATAAAACAAAAAAAATTATTTTATATTGAAACGAGTCTAATATTGTTTTACAGAATTCAAGCAATCTTGAACGTTTGATGATGATTTTTGTGTTTTTGATCAAAATTGATGCATGGTTCATGTAAATCTAGTATAAACTCATGCTTTTAGGCCTTTAATTACATGAAA
>JBBYHK010169063.1:0-34679 GCA_038382065.1 Adansonia grandidieri | reverse complement strand
AGCAAGAAAAAGAGAGAAACAATGAGGTTTTGGTTTTGGTATGGATGAGGGTGATTTTCAGAATGTGTAGTGGTTGAGAGTGAGTGTTTTGGGGCTGTTTTTGGGTGCTAAGTGAAGAGCCACGGGATTTAGTTTTCTTGATGTGTGAATATGTTTTGGAAGCTAAAAATGAGCTGAAATCTCTCCCCAGCTCAGTTGAGATATAGTGGTCTATTTATACCAGCATTTTGGAGCAAAATTGGAGGTGTTTTTAGTTATTTCTCAAGGGGGACAAAGTGATGTCAGCTTCATGGCTATAGAGTAGCTATAGAAAGCAACTTGCTGCTAATGTGATGGACATAAGGTGGTTGGTTTAAATGCTAAAATGATTTTCTAGCAAATAGGATGGCTGATGGTGATCTTGGTTAACAAACTCGAGAGGAGTAAGGTGATCATGTGACATTGACCTTTTTTTATCTAATTTAGACTTCAAAAATGTTTTGATTAATTCAAAAGTCCAAATTTGTAATTTGATATGGGTTTTGATCTTTTCTGATGCAAAGAAACAAGTTAAAATTGAGTTTTGGATCAATGGTGGACGGTCCAAAATGCTTGGACCGTGGAAGATGGCCTATATGTATCAATACATTGCAGAATGTATCGATGCATTTGGTCAAAAAACCTTGAATATATGGATACAATGAACTTTGTATTGATACAATGATCATTGTATCAGTACTATGAACCATTATATCAATTCAATGCTTCATTGTATCGATACATGTTTATATGTATCGATACATTTATTTACAGAATGCACATTTTGGTCTTGGCATGGCCTAGTATCGATACACAAGCTCCTGTATAGGTACATAAGTTTATGTATCGATAAATTTACATGTTGTATCGACACAAATGGGGACATTTCAAATTTTTGGATTGTTGGAGCATTATATCGATACATGAGAACCATGTATCGATACATTCTAGCAAAATTGTGAATTTTCTCATATCTTTTGTCCCCGGACACCTTGAACTACATGCTTTGATGCCACATCCTTGCATTTGTCTTTGATATGATCCATAGGCCTTCTTGACCTCCTCAAAAATACTTTTTCACTGGGCAATGATCATTGCCCCCTCTTATGTCCATGCCCCAGGTTGCTAAAAAAAATTAGCCTGGACAAAATAAGGTGTCTACACTGTCAAGCATTGTATCATACATATAGAGTGAGTATCGATACTCACTACAATGTATCCTTACATGCTTAAAAATATCGATACAAATGAGGGTTTTAAGCATAGTGTCAATACATTTGTTCATTGTATCAATACATACCTTCAAAATCCTTTGTAAAACAATTTTTCTTGACTTGATATTAACTTAAACTTATCTAAAAAAATTCTAAGTATATATATACATTTTGGAACATATATTTTTAAGAAAAATAGAAATGTAGTACTTTTCAAAATGTTTTTCAATTTTAACACAAATACCAAGTTGAGTATAAACTCATTTAGCTTAAGTTGTTTGTTATATCAAAACCGAATTCAAAGTTAACACATAAATTATTGCAAAAGGAAATTGTCACAAAATCATGATCAAAGAAGCCTACCATATTTGAATGAGATGAAAATTAGTCGAAGATAGCATGCTTTGGTGTAGGAAATCATGAAAATAAACATAAATAATAATCACCAAATCTAAATACAAATAAAATCATAGAAAAAAAATATACAAACATATTTAGGAACATATTAACATGAGAATAATAAAAAAAAACAATATAAAGATTCACACACACATGTATATAATAAAAACAAGGTGACAACAACAACAATAATATTTTGTAAGACAAAAATCAAAATAAAAATAAAAAATAATGACAAATATACATATATACATTATCATCATGTCTTATCTTTCAACATGGATGAACATCCATGAGCCTTAACATGATTTTGAATCATAAATGTGAAGAAAAATGAAGAAAAACAAAAGAAAAAGATTAAGGCTAGCACCTTGAAAAAAATTTAAGAAAACTAACTAACAATGGTTATTTTTGGTGTTTTTTTTCAAGTGAACCAAAAAAATGCCTTTTGAATCAAACCTTCCCTACTTATAGAGGAAGTCTTCGGTTACAGGTTGAAGAGCCTTTGGTTGAAAGCCTTCTAAGCCTTTCTAGCCAATTTTGACCTTTCTTTTCATGTATAATTAGTTTTTTAATTTATTTGATTTAAATTTATTAATTTTGTCATTTTATGGCTTAAGTCATCAATGACATAAGCCATTTCTAGAGGAATTTGGGAGATATTTATATATTATGTAAAATTATACCATAAAATTAATTAGAAGGACTAAATTATAAAAATTTAAAATTATGTATTGGAAATAAAATTTCATATGATCAATTTAATTGAACCTAATAACAAACACAATTTTTATGTACAAGAAAGAACATTAAAAATAGTAAACTTGTAAAATTTTATGAGAAAAATCCCTACTTGAAAAAATTATTATATGTAAAAAATGCAAAACTCATAAAATAAATTTAATTTTTACAAACTGAATTAAAATGAATTTAACAATGATATTTGAAGAATTTTAAAAATTATAAAGTCAAAAAAATATTTTCAAAAAATTTACAAACTAGAAAACTCCTTATTTCAAAAACAAAAAAAAAATGAAAGAAAATGCAAAACTATAAAAAATTAATTTTTCAAAACTGATTTAATATGAATTTTATGAAGATATTTAAAGAATTTTAAAAATTATTAACTCAAAAAAATCTTCCTAAAAAAATTTACAGAGTAAAAAACTCTGTATTTTGGAAACATGAAAAATTCCAAAACACATAAAATAAATCAAATTTTGAAAAACTAATCTAATAGTGGTAAAATGGAAATATATAAAGAATTTTGAAATTCAATACTCGAGAAAATTTCATAAAAAATTTTACAAGTAAAGAAAAGCTCGTAATTAAAAACTGAGAAAATTATAAAAAATACTTTAAAACTTGTATAAAATAAATTAAATATGACATATTATTCAAAATATTAATTTACAAAATACTAAAGATAAAAATCCAAAATTCAAAGCAAATCTTTATCGAAAAAATTTATGAGCAAACTACTTAAGGTATGATGAGAACTTCAAAAATAATTGGCAAAATTGCCAACTCGATCCCTCATGATAAAAAATGCTAATACAAATTTTTCCTTGAATATTTCTGATTTTTCAAAATTCATATAAGTATAAATACGACATAGGTATTGATAAAAATATACAACGGTCAACTTCCCAAATTTGATGAGAAATTTTCAAAAAAATTCCTAAAATGGAAAATTTGACCATGATAACACCTGCAAAAATAGATTTCAAAAAATTAACAAGAAAATATTAAAAAGCAATTTTTCTTTCAGTTATTCATTTTATATATCCGAAATTAGAGATCAAATTAGGACTTTTCTGTCACTTGAACATACAGCATTTTATGTATGACTAAAAGGGTCTTAAAAATGTCTGGTTCGTTTGGAAAAGATTATTCCCAATGAGGATGGCCATTAAGTTCTCAACCTCAAATATTTAGGATTATTTGAAAAGGGACTCTAACGAAAGTTGGTGTCTACAGCTACTCTTCTTTAACTATTGCTAAAAATCATGAACAAGGCAAAGACCAAATAGACATAGTTTCATTCGAGTCGTTGAGCTTTGAAAAATAAACTAAACTAATAACAAGCATAAAAACTAATTAGCCAAGTTTGAAACTTTAAATGAAAATGGTCAATAGTGTGAGACTTAAACACAAAAGAGTTGACTAAGATGAAACAATAGAAGCCAATGAATGAAAGGAGTTGACAGGGATAAAATCGTACAGGTCAACCAATGAGAGAAGTTGACTAGGATAAAACCATACAAGTTAATGAATAAAAAGTGTTGACCGAGATGAAACCATACAAGTTAATGAATGAAAAGAGTTAACCGGGACTAAACAATACAAGTTAATGAATGAAATGACTTAACCAAGGCAAAACCATACAAGTCAATGAATGAAAAGAGTTGATCGAGGCAACACCATACAACTCAATGAATGAAAAAAGTTGACCAAAATGAAACCATATAATTCAATGAATGAAAAAAGTTAAGCGAGATGAAACCATACAAGTCAACGAATGAAAAGAGCTGACCTAGGGCAAAACCATACAAGTCAATGAATGAAAAGAGTTGAATAAGACGAAATCATATAAGTCAACGAATGAAAGAAGTTAATTAGGGTGAAACCATATAGATCAATGAATAAAAGAAGTTGATCGGGGTAAAACCATACATTTCAACAAACAAAAAGAGTTAATTGGGATGAAACCATATAAATTAATGAATGAAAGGAGTTGACTAGGATGAAACCATACAAGTTAACAATGAAAGTAATTAACCAGGATGAAACCACACAAGTTAACAAATTAAAAAAGTTGATTGGGATGAAACTTTACAAGTCAACGAATGAAAAGGGTTTGATCATGATAAAACCATACACATCAATGAGTGAAAGAAGTTAACCAAGATGAAACCATACAAGTTAACAAATGAAAAGAGTTAATTGGGGTAAAACCATACAGGTCAATGAATGAAATTACTTAATCAGGATGAAACCACAAAGGTCAACAAATGAAAATAGTTGATCAGCAAGAAACCGTACAAGTTAATAAATGAAAAAAGTTGACTGAGGCAAAACCATATAAGTCAATGAATGAAAGGAGTTAATCAAGATGAAACCATTCAAGTTAATGAATGAAAAAAGTTAACTGGGGCAATACCATACAAGTCAATGAATGAAAAAAGTTAGTTGGGATAAAAACATATAAGTCAACAAATGAAAGGAGTTATATAACATTTGATACTTAATCAATTCTGAAAGTTATAGAACTTACCTTTTGATTTTGAAAAAAAAAACATAAGGTTGCTCTTCTCTAGCTTTACGCTTGATTTTCCCTACAAATTATTGAATGAAATCCATGGAAAATGCATATGTTGAATTTTTGATACAACCTATGAATCTGATCATTATTCATTATCTCTAATCCAACCTATTTTGAAATTTGAAGGCATTTCTAGAAAATGCTACATAACTACTTTTCTTTTTGGCCAATAGAGTCAGTGCTTGAACCTTAATTTGAAGGTATCCTCAAAAGATATTATAGGCAAAATAAGCCTGCTCCTATACTCAGAGACAAAGGCATTTTTAAAAAATGTTATGGATATTATTTTTTTTTGGGTAAGAAAGTAAAGCTGATGAGGCCTAGGTCTGGAGCTCCTTGTGATTGGGTAAGGCAAGTAAGACTGATGATGGCTATGTCTGAAACTCCTAGTGAAGAATTTATTATTTTTCTTGTTAGAAATATCATTTAACAACCACTTCCAAATTTCTTATTCTTTGATTGTATTCTTCCCCATTATCAGTTTATTTTAATTGTTCTTAGAACGTCTAAAGAATTAAAACATTACCTAATATCCCTATAATGTTTAACCTTAATCCAAAGTAATGCAAAGAAATCTTCTTGTTATTTATTTCTAAAATCTCAACCATTATTTATTAGAAATGTTAACATGACATAGGGCCTTACAAGGATATGGATAAAAATATATACTTATATTCCAATAGAGAAAAGAAATACAACATTGGTTTTTCCATAGAGTATAAATAAGCTATAGAACAAAATTGGGTATTACTCATGTAGATAGAATTTCTCATTTTATTCTTCAAAAGTCTTTCTTGAATGGAACACTACTTTTACATGGATTGATCTCTTTGATGATATATTCAATTGTACTTTGTCATGCCTTTTTGTGATTAACTTTCTAATATATTTCACCTTACAGATTCTTTTGCCCCAAGTTGCCTCTTTTGGGTTTTTAACTTGAGGCCTCCCTCTTAACACCTTTTTTTCCTTTTATTTTTTTTTATTTTTCTTTTTTTATGATATTGCCATTTAGGCATAATACTTCTTTACATTATTAGAATTAACTAGATTGGGCAAAGTGTGCCCATTCCTGTATGCCAAAATCAATGTCCATCAAAAAATAATTCAGAACCATATAGGGCCCTTCCCAATTTGGCACCCATTAACCACATAGATCCTTTTAAACTAGAAGCATTTTCTTTAATAGTAACTCATTTTCATGAAATTACCTTGGGCGGTGTTTTTTTATCATGCGCTCTTATCATTCTTTTTTGGTACATTTGCCTATGCTAAATCACTCATAGCCTTTTTTTGTTAATAAAGGTTAACTATTTGTAATGATCTCGAACCATTTAGTTTCTTCCAATTTGGTCTCCATAATACCTAGAGCAAGGGAATTTCAACCTTAATTGGTAGAACAGCTTTTATGCCATACAACAAGGAGTAAGGTGTGGAGGTCCAAATTGAAGTTTAATAAGCTAACAAGGTAAAAAATATTTTTTCATGCCAACCTTTATGGGTCTCCACCATCTTCACCATAATCCTCTTGATATTTTTGTTGGCTGCTTCTACTGCTCATTCATCATAGGAATGTATGTTACTGAATTATGACGAGAGATCTTTAGTTGTGTACACATCTCTATCATCAATTTATTATTCAAGATAGAGGCATTGTCTGTTATAACTCTTTTAGGGATTCCAAATCGACAAATGATAATAGTCTTCAAAAATTTTATGACTATTGACTTTGTCACATTAGCATAAGAAACAACTTTAACCTATTTGGTGATATAGTGTATAGCAACCAAAATAAAATGCTCATAGTTTGAAACTATAAAAGAAATTAGTCTAATGACACATGCCTTATATAGAGAAGGGCCATGGAGCAGTTATAAAATGTAATGGCAAAGTTGTACATAGATCTTATCTGCATAGACGACATTTAAGAAACTTTCGAGCATACTTAATACAATCTCTTTCCATAGTCATCCAGAAGTAGCCCAATCTAATGATTTGTCTTGCCATTTTATGCCCATTAGCATGAATTTCGCAAGCCACTTCATGCACTTCTTCTAAAATTACTTATGCTTCAGGAGCATCCATACATCTTAGTAATGTCTGATCATAGTGTTTCTTGTAAAAGATCTCACCATCCAGAATGAAGTTCACTGCTAACTTTTTTAATGTCTTTCTATCATTTTTAGAGGCATTGTCTAGGTATTCTCGATCTTTGAGGTATTTTTTGATACATAATAACATGGAAGACTATCTGGTTTGGCTTAAACATTATGACAATGTGCAGGAGACTTGTATAAGCTTATTTGGATCAAGGTTACTTTTTTTTTCTCATTCATTTTAAACATCGAGGCAAGGGTGGTGAGAGCATCGACTGCTTAATTTTTATCTTGAGGCAAATGAATAAAATCCACTTTCTCAAACTCTTGTAACAGTTCAAGAATTAACTTTTTATATTATGTCAACCTTAGATCTTCAGTTTCCTATCCTTTACATAGCTGATAAATTACTAGAGCTGAATCTCCATAGACTTCCAACATTCACACATTTCTCTCAATAGCTGCATGGAGTCCCATGACATATGCCTCATATTTTGCCATGTTATTCATGCATCAAAATCTTACTTAGCAATAAAAGGATAATAGTCTTTTTGTGAGGATAGCAAGATTGCCCTAATTCTATGTCCCAAAGAGTTTAAGGCTCTAAAGGAGTACATATTTCCATGTTGGATCCTTTAACTGATCAACTTTCTCTTTAATAAAGGTATTCATCCAATTTTCATCAAGAAAATCAAAATCTAAAGGCTTATAATCATCAAACGTCTGACTTGCTAAGAATTTGGCAACTACATTTCATTTAACAAGTTTTCAGCTTATATAAACTATATCATATTGCAATAATAAGACTTCCCATTTTACTACTCTTCCAGACAGTGTGAGTGCTTTGAAAAGATACTTGATTGGATTTAATTTGGTGATCAACCAAGTAGTATGATACAACATATATGCATGAGCCTTTTTACAACCCAAACTATGGCACAACATATCTTCTCTATTTTAGAATAATTTACCTCATATTCTAAAAATTTCTTGTTGAGGTAATAAATTGCCCTTTCTTTCTTGCTGATCCTGTCATATTCCCCCAACATACATCCTATTGACTGTATAAACACTAAAAGGTACAATATGAAGGAATTGTCCAGGATTGATGGTACAAGGATTAAAGATTTGCTAAATATTGTTTCACCTTTTCGAATGCCATTGGGCAATCTTTATCATATTCTCCTAGATTATGTTTTTGAAGAAGCTAAAAATTAGATCACATTTATCAATAAGCTAGGAAATAAAACAAGCAATGTAATTCAATCTACCCAGGAAGCTTTTCACTTCTTTTAGTGTTCACAAAGGTGGCAACTCCTTGATGGCTCTAATCTTATTAGGATCAACCTCAATCCTTTTGGCTTACAGTGAAGCCTAATAGCTTTCTTGATCTTGCACCAAAAGTGCATTTTGTCAGATTTAACTTGAATTGATATTTTCTATCTTTTAAATGATTTTCATAAATCTGTTACATGCTTTTCCTCATAGGGTGATTTTGCAATCGTATCCTCCCCGTGTAGTTCAATCTCTTTATGCATCACATCATGAAATAAGATAACAATTGCCTTTTAATAGGTTACCCTCATTTTCTTCAACTTAAATGACATTACCTTATAATAAAACCCAAACAATGACAAATATAGTCTTTTCTATGTCTCCAGGTGCCATTTTAATGTAATTATAGCCTAAAAATCCATCCATGAAAGAAAATAGATGGTTCTTGTAGTGTTATTGACCAATATATTAATATGATGGAGAAAAAAATTATGCTTTAGACTTGCTTGATTTAAATCTTGATAGTTTGCACATATTTTAACTTTTTCATCTTTTCTAGGAATCAGGATAATATTAGCGACCCATTTCGGATACTTTACCACTTTAATCCAACATCAAACTATTTCTTTACCTTTTCTTAATTTTTAATAGCATTTCAGGTTTCTTTCTCCTTAATTTCTACTTAACTGGCTGGATCCTGGTTTTAAAGGTAACTTATGGGCTACTGCTTTGGGATGTAGACTTGGTATGTCCTGATATAACCATGCAAAAACATCATAAAACTCCTAAAGCAAATTTATTAGCTTTACTTTAGTGGTAGGCATGATATAGTTCCAATTTTATCCTCTTTTCTATCATTATCCTTCTCTACGTCTATAATCTTCGTGGGTTCTTTATAGGGCATTATTCGCCTATCTTCTTGCTTGATCAATTTTATCAAATCAGAAGGCTAAGTGTAATCATCAACATCCTTTTTTAGATCATCCATATTCAAGTAGATGGACCGTTCAATTTTGAACTTTGAATCTCAAATAAGATAATCTTTTTATTTTCAATCAAGAAATTCGTAAGAGTAAACAAGAACAAGAACAAGAATAGACAAACAAGAAAATAGGGGTGATTCATGTATGTGTCTGTAAAAGAAAAAAGATTAAGGTATGAAAAAGATTGAATATACACCAAAAGTTCATGCATTTCATTTTTGAAAATGATGACATGACATTTTTAAGCCCTTTTACAAAAGGATTTTTGTATGTTTTGGGCCAAAACAAATAAAGGGAATTCTTAAAATTACTTTGGATTAAGCCTAGACACTATCTTAGTAATAGTCTAATTCATCAAAACATATTTAGAAGGGCAGGGATAGATTCCATGATCATCTTTTAGCTCTTTATCACTTGCCCTAATAACATTCACTTGGAAATTCTCAATAGCCAGATTGATCACTATTACATCATCCTTCATCTATTTCTCTTAAGTCACTTGACAAATAACCCTTCCATAACAAAAAATTTCTTTTAAAAAAAGGTAAATAACTGAGTTTTGATTCAAGTTCATTTCTTTAGCTCTCTTCTCTGACTTTCTCTTTTCATTATCTTTAGGCTTAAACCTAATCCTAGTTAGCTCTTTTTCTATTCACTTGAATGGATCAACTTCTACCTTATAAATATTTTTCAAGTCTTTTTCCTGCTTGGGCATCCTTCGCTATCATAAGCTTCAAGCCCATGCAAGTGTTTTTAGAGAGCTGAGGCTTAGGAAGTGAAAATCCTTCTATAAGAAAGGAAGTATTACCGATTTCAAATGCTCTAAATGAGCACTCCTCTACTTCAACATTAACTTTAATATATGGTGCTTCAGTTGAAGTCATAGCAATTATATCTTCCTCTCCAAATATCTTCCTCTCTGAATATACTAACTAGTTTGTCATTCACTATAAATTTGACTTTATGATAAAGAGATAAAGGTATAGCACTGGCAAAGTGGATCCAGGGTCATCTTAATAAATAGTTATATGTGAGGATGATGTCTAATACATGAAACTTAACTTCAAAGGGACATGGGCCAATATTTAGTATAATGCTAATAGTGCCTTTAATTTTTTTTTTCATTCCATCAAAAGCTTTAACTACTATTTGATAGTGCCTAATCTGACTAGTGTCTCTAGCAGACAGGATAAAGTAATCAAGGGCATCACGTTTAGGGCTGACCCATTATCGATAAGCACCATGGCAATAAAGTCCCATTGCAATGAGTTGTTATATAAAAAGCTATTGTAGAAGTAGTTCCCCCTAATGGAATTTCATCATCGCTGAAGTAGATGAAATTATTAGTGACAATGTTGTCCACTAGTTGGTCAAGCTTATTGACAGAAATATCTTGCTAGACATAAGCTTCATTGAGTACTTTTAGCAGAGCCTTTCAATATGCTTCAGAATGGAGCAACAAGGCTAACAAAGAAATTTTTGCTGGCTACTATTTTAATTGCTTGACATTACTATACTCGCTATGCTTTATAAACATAATAAAATTAGTCGTTTCTCTTTTTAATAGGTTTTAGAACTTTTGTAGGACTATTTTCAACAGTTACTACCTTTTGAGTTATTTGTCCCTTCATCTTGGTTTTGGCGACTGCTTCATTGGTTTTTGGCTTGTAAACTTGACTACTTTGAGTAACATGACTGACCTTGTAATGCTAATTGCTGCTAATTGACTCGTCAAAGCTTTTTAGAGTGGTGACTTCATCATCATACTTCCATGGCACCTGTTTGTTATGCATATACAAAAAAAGTGCTAGAGTTCAAATAATAAGCTTCGAGATGATTTCATTTTTAGGAAGAGCTAGTCTTAGTTGATTACAATAGATAATAAAGGGGCGACGAACACCATAAGGTGGTTATGGTGGCCCTTCACTAGTCATATTAATTGATTTCTCTTCTTCTTGAAGAACTTCTACATGAAATTCAATTTCTCCTTTGTCCATCATCTTTTGAATTAAGGTTAAAAAATCTAAACGATTCTACATGTTATACCCATAAGTGGCGTGAAACTTGCAAAAGTTTAGGCTAGAATCTAATTGGCAGTCAACATATTTATGATTCTAACTAAGGACTCTACTTTCAGTCAAAATCGCCCAAACTTTTTCCATTGATGCCTTGACTTCTCTAACGTCTTTTTTCAATGATCGTTCTTCTTTAGCAATCAAAGTATTGACTCCAAGTTTAGTATGATTTGTTAGAGGATCCACTACAACACATAGTCTTGGGGCATTGTCAAATTTAAAAGCACTCTTTTTAAGGAGGTTCTATACCTTCCTTTAAAACAAAGGCAATTTTTAATTGAATAACCTACTATTACATGACATTCAAAATAAGCATTTTGGTTATACCAAGTCAAAAATTTACCTTCATATGGCTTGGTAAAAAGTAAAGCCACTAATTGAGCCTCAACAAATTTATCAAAAATTTCTTTATAAGAATAAGGCAGAGGCTCATAACGAGTTCTTAGTTGGTTGGTTTTTTGGGTTGATTGGTTAGAATTATGTCCTGCTTGGTTTTGAAAAGGATTTAGGTTAGTAGTTTATGGTGTTGATGAAACAGAAAGTCAGGATGCATTAAAAGAATGAGGATTTTAGGATTGTTGCGAATGGCTCCGATAAAAAATATGGTTTTTTCAATGAAATAGTTGGCTAGCATAGTTGGCAAATGAAGCTTTTTCCTTATTTTACTAGGTTTGAGCTTTTTTAAAGCAAAGGATTCAGCAGTCATGATCTTCCCAGCCTTTATAGTGGCTTCAATTATTTCCCTAAAAATAATAAGGTCACAGAAATTTTTAGTTGTATTCTCTACTAGCTTGTCATAGTAGGGGAGGCATAAAGTACCTAAAACAATATGGTTGTTTCCTTTTCAGTCAATAAAGGTTGCACTTAAGAAGCCATATATCTCCATCTCTGAGTATATTTTTTGAAATTTTGAAAAGTTAGTATCAAGTACCCACTCAACTATGTGTTTGTACTGCTAGAGGAAAGCATTAGCTAGATCATACTAGCATTAAATTTGATTGTAAGTTAAATTGTTATGCTAGTTTAATGTTGATCCCATCAAACTTTCTTAAAACCAATGGATGAGAACCTTGTTATCATGAGAATATCTAGCAATTTTTTGGATAAACATCTTAATGTGAGCTTGTGGGGAAATGGTGCCTTATATTTTTCAAAATCTGGTACTAAATTAAGATCCTCAACATCTACATTAATATACAACTTTTCCTTTTCTATGACTTTTAATCTCCTTTTAAGAAGCTGTAATTTTTCTTTTTCAATTTTTGCTTAAGTTTTGCCTTTCTACTTATGTTTTTCTTCTTTATCAGGAGCAAAGGTTATTGATTCTTGTCGTGCAAGTGCGGCTCTTGTATCTGCCCCTTATGCCAAAGCATTAAGGTTGATAATAATGACTGGAGGCAGTGTAGCTCTAGGAATGTTTAGTGGTATATTTTGTATGTTTAGGGTTTGGGTTTCTTGTGCATTTGCAAATGGTGTTTCAGGCTAAATTCCCTAGATGTCTCGGCAAGAATGCCAACAATACCTTCTAGCCGTTAGCAAACTAACTCTTTTACCATAAATAGTTTCATTAATCTTTTGGGCTTGCAATTCTTCCTATCTTTTTTTTATGGCTTCTTGATACTATCACTGACTTTCTTCTAGTCTTTCTAATCTTGCCAACTAGTTTTCAACCATTTTTCTTGCTCTGGATTGAGTAAAATAGCAATGGGTGGGTAATTATTCAATAGCTCTCTCTGAATTAGCAATGTTAAAACCTTTAAAAAGGAAAATTCCAAATTCTATTAAGTTAAGCATGTATTTATTGATGAATGTGTGAATATATACATGTATAATGAATGTATGAATGCAATTAGAGGAATGTTTGCTTTAGTAAAAGATTTCATATTCATAAATTTTCATTAATTTTCCAGCAAATTGTACATTATTGATAATATAAGGGTTAAATCTGAGGAAAGTCCTAACTTAATCATATTATCGTTGAGCTCGTTCTAAAAATTCAAGTATAATGGGCCTATACTCTTTTTAGATTAACTCGATTTTCAGGGCTTGAATTTCTTCCACCATCCTTTTTGCTTGAATGGCTGATGAGTGGATCTCTTTCATGAGATGACCAATATAGAATTGTTAACCTAGAGAACTGACCATCCATCTTTTACCTTCATTCTTAGATTTTTATAATTTATGATTCCAGTATACATTCATTACTTGATAGGCTTAATCCCATGCATCTATGTTTTATTTTCATTGCTATAATATTTTTCCTTAACAATCATGGTAAGAATTTCCTTCTCCTGAACCAATCGAGATGTTCTTTCTCATTTTTCATCAAAGGGCCCTGAATTATTAATTCTTTCTATGGATCTTCTTAGTTGAAGAGGAATGTCATTATGTGCCCTTTATTCTTATTCATAAAAAGCTGCCTTAGCTTTTTCTTTTAAGGCCTTTGCTTTCTAAACTTCTAATTCTTGATAAAGCTTAAGCATTTCTTTTGTCATTACCTTGGAAGTCCTACTAGAGCTCTCATATATCCCAGCAAGCTTTAGTCTCTTGTTTTGCTCGATCTAGTTATTCTTCATTAAATTATACTTTTCCTCCATTCTCTCCATTTTTTCCCTTTTTTGCATCCATCTGCATTCTTAGATAGGTAATTTCTTCTTAAAGTATTTTGTTTCTCTTAATTCATTCTTTTATGTTCTCTAGCGACTTCTTTCTTAACTAAATAAATCTTAGAAGGTATGACAAGTTCAAGTTGAATATGTACGTGAAGAATAGCCCCATTGGTGCAAGGAGTAATCAATTCACATCCATGAACTTTTCTCTAAGCATCATAGCCCAGAATGGGTTGATTTGTGTCGCATAAAACCCTAACTCATGTAGTCTCTTGTTCCATTGCATAATAGTTGCCTAAAATATTTTTCTATCATTCTCCCCTTCATATACCAAATCCATGTTAGCTACATTCAAAATCATATGAATGAACTGCTATGAACAATACTGTCTCTTAATCAATAAAGGTGCATACCTCACGGTGCCCCATATACCTAATAAAGGCATGAAAAGTAGCTCATCATATCAATAAACAAAAGGTTTTGATAAGAACCATGGTGCTCTCTAAGCAATGTCTCAGGAGACAAATTCTTGAGTGTTTGAACCCATTGGTTCTTGGTTCTTGGTTCCCGATTTAGGCCATTATTTATTAATAAATTCTTGAAGAGAGATATAATAGGGAAAATAAGGTTGGACCTTGTCAGCACATCAGCCCAGAAAAGACTTCGACCCCAAATATATAATAGCAAAATGCTTTTGAAAAATCTACCTTGACCTTCTATTTGACACATGTTGGGTGCTTGGATCATTTCTAATAGAATAGCTGGGGCCAAATGCATGTTTCTTTCTAACCGATTAAAGAAATCTATAACTGCTACCTCTATATGCCCTAATATCCTCAGGAAGAAAACCAAACCATATATGGCCAAGGTGAAAGCACCAAAGGCTTTTTTAGTGTCAAAATGTTTTTGGATGTATCCCTTCAAAAATTGCCGAGAAATGACATTAGTGCTCTCTTTTTTTGTTTTGTGATAAAATGATGACCTTTCTTCAAGTCTAAATTGAGAAATTCACTCAATTTCTTAGGAAAGCTAGTCAGGTTACGTTCTTTACAATATATGGGCTAGGTCTCCAAATGTCTAAGTCCAAGCAAGGCTGAGATCTCTTCTATAGTCGGGGTCATGTCATGTTGATTAAATGGAAAACACTGAAATCATAGATCCTAAAACTTAATCATCGCTCGAACTAACTACTCATCAAATTGTACTTTGACAAAAAGTATATCTATCCATATTTCTTAATAAATCGGGTCTTCTTAGTGTTTCCCTATTGTTCCCGTATCTCTAACAATTCTTTTAAATTGTTCTGATAGAGATTTAGATATGTAATTTTTGACAACTCTAACACATAATTCTTCGATATGAAATCGCTATATTTTTTCTGGTTGAGCTTGGATTCATCATGAACCTTCTCGATGTTTTGGTAATAAATACTTGTTCAACCATAAAATCTAATGAAAATTCAATGGAGCTAAAATTCATGTCTAAAGCGAGTGTCCCCATATGTCGATGAAAAATGCATCAAGAAAAGAAAAAAAATAGATAAGTTAGTATCCATAAAAATTAATATATCTAAATAAAAACAAAATTTAACAATAAGAAATCATCTAATAAACATAAACAATCAAACAAAAAGAGACAAGAAAGCGAAAGGTACATTTATGCTTTCATGTGTCCCTAATTTTTGGTGATATCTAAAATCGGGCATGGTTGCAACTGGGAGCTCACTAAGGTTCACTATATAAGGTTTTGGATAGACCACTAGATAGTTATTAAACTACTCCCCAAGCCCAGAATGGACCAATGAGGTACCCAAGTGGGAGTATCTTTCATGCCCATAATGAGGCTAACACCTTAGGCAGGCATAAGGATTTACACTCAGTAGCTTTTCATTGGCCCAGACAAAGGCTAACACCTCAGAAGGTAGAGCTGCTTCACCGTTACTTAAAATATTAGGTAGCTATGCCCTTTTTAGAGATCTAAAACATAAACTACTGCATACGTGCTTAATAGGTGCGAAAGGATAAACAAACCTTTCTTATGAGATATCATTAAAATAAAACCCTTATCCTAAATCCTCAAAAAAGAAACAAAGAAATACAAAAAATAGATTAGGGTGAAAATAAAAGAATTATTCTGAAATATCGAGAATTATAATAAAATATTTATTAAATCCAAATTAATTAAAATTAATATACCATATAATTAATTCTAGGCTTGGCTCTCTAACTTGTCCCTAGTGGAGTTGCCAAGCTATCGCAACATGTCTTGGATAGGAACCTTGACCAGCCTAACTTAAAATGGCAAGTGTACCTCTCATTCCTATATATCTCTGTATATCATTATTTTCTTTTATTGAAAGGGCCATATCATTATTTTTCTTATTTTTTTGTGTCTGTGAACAGAATTATCGAGATGAATCGCTTACTCAACTTAGCTCTAAATAATCTCTATGAAATAACCATTTATTTTGGAGTCACCACTGATCTATTTACTAGTTAAAATCGGTCACCTATTAGAGTTTATAGTTTGAGGGTTGTGAAAACCCCAGAAAAAACCTAAGATCTATGCCGATACCAAAGATTACGTAAAAGGGTGCATGAGTCGATTACAATCATGAGTAAGGATCAACCTTCTCGTGATGCCTGAAAATCAGTACCTTATTATCATATTTTAATTTAAATTTTGATTTGGTTTCAATGTTTAATATTTAATTATTATTTCCATATATAATATTTTATTAAAGACATTTATTATTTTGATAAAGTCAAGTTTAATGTTTTTGGAAATCAAGAAATCTTCTATACCCTTTTGAAGAGCCAAGAGAATATGAATGTCTTTTTATCATTTTATATCATTTACCATTGGAGAACTTCTGGTACACAAAAGGTTTTAAAAAAATAAAATAGCTTTTGCACGCCACTAGAAAGCTTGTGAAATACAAAAGATTTTATTTTTATGAAAATTAAAAATCCTAACTTTCTATTTAAAATGATATCTCATTGTTTAAATAATTCATAAAATCCTTCTCATACATTGGGAGAAATTTTATGTACTATTTTAACTTGGAGACATTGCCTTAAATTGAAAGAATTTGATTTTATTAAAAATATTAACACGAAGACTAGAAAATGGTCTAACACTATGAACCCTTCCTCATGTGTACTTTTGATATAAAAATATCCTACTAATCATGTAAGACTTGGTTCTAATGTGAAATCATTAAAATGCCCTCGGGATATACCTTCAATATGAAAGTATTCTAATAACCCTAAAGGACTCAAAAATAATTGTAAAGGAACCTATCCAAAATATATACCTTTGGCATGAAAGCATCTTGTTTATTGTCTAGTACTCAATTTTAATAAAATTACCAAAATGCCCTTATAGTATACCTTCGACATGAAAATATTTCGTACCCTAATGGACATTGATACAATGGTGAAATCATGAAACTTATTAAATACATGCCTTCAACATAAAAGTATCCTGATTACTATCTACAACTTGATTTTAAGAAAAATTACCAAAATGCCCCTAAGGTATACCTTCGGCATGAAAGCACCTTGATACCCTAATGGACATTCGTATGATGGTGAAATCATGAATCTATCCAAATATACACCTTTGATATAAAAGCATCCTGGTTACTTTCTAAGACTCAATTTTAAGAAAAATTACCAAAATACCCCTAGGGTATACTTTCGACGTGAAAGTATCCTGATACCCTAATAGACACTAATATGATGGTGAAATCATGAAACTATCATAAATAGAGAAATTAAAATTCAAAAATTACAATTAAGGCCCTAAACTTTTATACCCTTACAAAAAACCATAGGAATAATAGAAATATTCAAGAGTGACAAAAATTATCATTTTACCCCCAAATACTAAAGTTTGCAATGTAGTCCCTAAATTTTTCTAATTTTTGCATTTAGGTTCTTACATGGAAAAACACCACAAAATATCATCAAAAATATGCAAATAAACATGAAAAACACAACAAACATATTTATAAAGACTCAGTCAAATACCTTGACCTTGAAACAAAAATTTTTCAACTTTTTATGACTAATCCCTAAACTTTTCTAAATTTACATTTAGGTCCTTACATGGCAAAACACCACAAAATATCAAAAAAATCATCAAAGCAGGTGAGAATCAACAAAAAAAATCATGGCAAAAATGTACATGAAGATTTGGTGAAGCACTTTTAGCCATAAAACATAATTTTTCCATATTTTGCAATTTAATCTTTAAACTTTCTAAAATCACAAAATGACCCCTAAAGTGTCAAAAATACCTAAACATGTTTGCAAACACATAAATCATACTTTTTATGGCTCATAAAGCCCTTGGCCAAAACAAAAAATGGCCTAAAAAATTTTTACATATTTTGCAATTTAGTCGTTATATTTACTAACGTTCCAAAAAACCTAAAAATAAAATGTAAAAATAAATTATCACAAAAGAAATTGTCATAAAATCATGATCGAAGAAGCAGACCATATTCGACTGAGAAGAAAAATAGTCAAACATAACATGCCTTGGTGTGTGAAATCATGAAAATAAACATAAATACTAATCACAAAATCTAAATAAAATAAAATAATAGAAAAAGATATACAAATATATTTAGCAACATATTAAGATGACATAATAAAAAAAACAATATAAAGATTCACACAGACGCAAACATATATAATAAAATCAAGATGACAACAACAACAATAATATTTTATAAGACAAAAATCAAAATATAACTAAAAATTAAGAACAAATATTACATATATACATAATCATCATGTTTAGCCTTTTCAACATGGATGAAAATCTAGGAGCCTTAACATGATTTTGAATCATAAATGAGAAGAAAAATGAAAAAGAAGAAGAAAAACAAAAATGATTAAGCTAGTACCCTAGAAAAAAAATGGAGAAAACTAAGGAAAAATAGTTATTTTTAGTGTTTTTTCAAGTAAACCCAAAAATACCTTTTGAATCAAACCTTCCACTATTTTAGCCAAGGGCTGAAGAAAAGTAGCCCTTGGCCAAATGCCTTATAGGCTTTTCTAGCCAATTATGAATCAATATTTTAATTGATTTGATTTAAATATATTAATTTTTTAATTTTATGGACCATGTTATCCATGACAAAATCCATTTCTAGAGAATTTTAGGAGATAGTTATATAATATGTGGAATTATGCCATAAAAATTAATTAGAATGACTAAATTGTAAAAATTAAAAATTATTTATTTGAAATAAAATTTCATATAGTCAATTTAATTGAACCCAATAATAAATACAATTTTTATGTATGAGAAAAAACATTAAAAATAACAAACTCGTAAAATTTTACGAAAAAAACCCTTAGCAAAAAAATTGTTATATGTAAAAAAAATTCAAAACTCATTAAATAAATTGAACTTTTACAAACTGAGTTAATATGAATTCAACAATGATATTTAAAGAATTTTAAAAATTATAAACTCAAAAAAATCTTCCCAAAAAATCAACGAAATATAAAACTCTGTATTTCAAAAATGGGAAAACTATGAAAGAAAATATGAAACTTATTAAATAAATTTATTTTTCAAAACTGATTTAATATGAATTTTATGAAGATATTTGAAGAATTTTAAAATTATAAACTCAAAAAATCTTTCCAAAAAAATTTACAAAGTAAAAAATATTGTATTTTGGAAACAAGAAAATTCCAAAACTCATAAAAAAATCAAAATTTGAAAAGCTGATTTAATGGTGTTAAAATGAAAATATTTAAAGAATTTTGAAATTCAAAACTCGAGAAAATTCCACTTAAAATTTTAGGGATAAAGGAAAGCTCTTATTTTAAAACCAGAAAAATTTTAAAAAATCCATTAAAACTTATATAAAATGAATTAAATATGGCATATCATTCAAAATATTGTTTTACAAATAGAAAAGATAAAATCTAAAATCTAAAGCAAATCTTTATTAAAAAATTCATGAGCAAAGTGCTCACGGTACGTTGAGAAATTCAAAAATAATTGACAAAATTGCCAACTTGATACCTTAAGATAAAAAATGCCGATGCGAATTTTTCCTCGAATAATTCTAATTTTTTGAAGGAATGTCGGCATAAATACGACGCAAGGATTGGTAAAAATGTACAACAGAAAAGTTCCTAAATTTAACAAAAAATTCTCAAAAAAATTCCTAAAAATGTGAAATTTGATTGTGATAACACTTGCAAAAATGAATTTCCAAAATTTGACAAGAAAATATTAAAAAATACTTTTCCTTTATAATATTCGTCTTATATATCCAAATTAGAGATCAAAATATGGATGTTTTGGTTACATGAACATACGGCCATTTAATATGAATAAAAAAGTCTTGGAAATGTCTGGTTCATCTGAAAAAAATTGTTCCCAATGAGCGTGGCCAGTAAGTTGTCAATCTCGAATATTTAGGATTATTAGAAAAAAGATTGGCACGAAATTAGGTATCTACATTATTGATACAGTGTAGATGTGTATTGATACATACAGTGCTTTATCGATACAATGTTTAATGTATCGATATAATTGGGTTTTTTGGGTTTTGATTCATTGTATCGATACAAGGCTCAATGTATTAATACATGCTTTAGGTTTTTGCGAAAATGCTTAAAATATGCAATGTTGCATTCCAAAATCCATGATTTGATGTTCTAATACAAACCTTTGTCTTTAAGACATTTGAAACTCATTTGAATAACCAAAAGTTTGAATTAGGTTTGAATGAATTTGCATTCTTGGTCACATAAGCAACTTAAGTCCATGCAATATATAACTAAAAGTCTTGAAATAAGAAACTTTCATTCAAATAATAAATGCACAAGTTTGTAATCATGTTCAATATATTTCAAACTTGTTCAAGCCATAAAAAAAAAAAAAAAGAACTTACTACATAGTCAAACATCCTAAGTCTCATGCAAGCATAATTGAACAAAAAGCATTAAAGAGACTGAAGGACTTGCTAATGCATGTTCATGGCATTAAATCATATAAGTAACCTCTAAATGTTTCTTCTATGTATATACATAGTATTTAGTCATGTATTAGAGCTTCAATTTTCTTGACAGCTTAAAACATGGAATTTTTCAAAATCAAGCTTTTATGCACAAATTATGCTTGATTTCCTGCTTCACAACATCATTTCAGAAATTGATCTAGCATATCATCTTTAAGCACTAAATCATCATATGCATACAAAATTAAGCTCGTAATTACTCAAAATGCAAAAATGAATTTTCTTTAAAAATATTTTGCATCAAAACATATTTTATAAAAATTATTTTTCAATAAATTATTATTTATAAATAAACTTATATATGTATAACATAAATAGGTAACCATACGTGATAAAAACAAGTTTAAGGCTTAAAGGTTACCTATCACACTTTTTTGTATGCCTAGAGCATCCATTCCTATTACTTTGCTCCTTATTGCTCTAACACAACTATAAGAGAACAATCACTTGGTTTTTGGTAGCTGAATTGCTTTGGGTCCTTGAAGAAATATTACCAAGTTTCTTGTTCCTTTTAGAGCCCATATTTGTCTATCTTAAAATTAAATCCTTTTCTTGATAGGACAAGTATGCAAAGTATGACCATGAAAATTCCAATGAGTATACTTGGTCATACTTATTTGAAATGATTTTTCTAAAATAATTTTTTTCATGTTTTAAGCTTTCAATTTTCTTTTTCAGTTCAAAATTGGCTTTTTCCAAAATGTTAATTCCTAACGTGGAATCATCAAAATCATTTTTCAAATCCTTTTTTTCCATTTTCAAAATCAATTTTTTATTTCAATAACAAATCATTTTCAATTTTAAAATTTGAAATCACTTTTCTATATTTTAAGTTAATTTCATCAAACTTAATTGCAAGTTTATCAAATGCATCTTACAATTCATCAATGAATAAGAACCTAAATTACAAGAGCTTGAGGTTACCTATGACTCATCAAGTGCCATGAAGCAAAGATTCCCTAGTTGGTCTTCCCTGGAGTCATAATCATTGGAAGAGTCACTATCTCCAAGTTGCTACAAATGTTTTCTTCTACCTCCTCAATAATGGATAATTAAATTTGACATAGGTTGGTTCATTGTAATTGTAGATCACTACCTTGTTAACCTTTTTTGTTTGAAATGAAAATGAAAATAATTCATTTTCATGAATTTCTTAGCAAGGATGATCATTTGAACATTTTCACTATTCTTATCATTATCCTCATCTTCCTCACTTAAAGAAACCTTCAATGTTATCCGAACTTTCTTTGGTTGCTCTTTTTTATAATTCATCTTCATTTGATATGTGAGGAGTGATCGATGAGCTCATATAAGGCAAAAAGGTTGAGGTTGGGTTATTTGACTCCTCAACTACGATTACCTTTGTTTGCCATGACTTAGAGAGCCTATTCAACATTTTCTGTACTATCTCCTAATTGGGATACAAATTCCCAAGACCTTTCTGTAGACACCTAATTTCATTCGAGTCTCTTTTTCCTACAATTTTGAATAATTGAGATTGAAAACTTAATGGCCACCTTCATTAGGAACGATATTTTTTAATGAACTAGATATTTTCAAGACCTTTTTAGTCGTATTTAAATGTTAGTAAGTTTAAGTGATAGAAAAAGTTATATTTTGATCTCTAATTTTAGATATACAACATGAATAATTTAAGAGAAAAATTATTTTTCAATATTTCCTTATCAAATTTTGGAAATCCATTTCTGCAAGTGATATCACGATCAAGTTTTCCATTTTTAGATATTTTTTTAGAACCTTTCATAAAATTTAGGAAATTGATTGTCGTATTTTTTACCAATATCTACTTGGTATTTACGTCGATACTCACTGTAAAAAATTGAAATTATTCAAGGAAAAATTCATATTAGCATTTTATACCATAAAGTGTCAAGTTACCCATTTTAGTAATTAATTTTGAATTTTTCATAATACCGCTAGTATTGCACTCATTAAATTTTTATTGGTAAAATTATTTTGAATTTTGGATTTTCATCTTTACCATTTGTAAATTAATATTTTGGATAATATGTTTTATTTAATTAATTTTATATAAGTTTCAATGAATTTTTTAAAACTTTCTCAATTCTAGAATGCAAACTTTCCTTTATTTATAAAATTTTTATGAAATTTTCACAAGTTTTGAATTTTAAAATTCTTTACATATTCACTTTTAACCATCATTAAATCAGTTTTTCAAAATTCTTTTATTTGTTATAAATTTTAGAATTTTTCCTTTTTAAAAATATGAAGTTTTCTACTTCATGAATTTTTTGGGAAGATTTTTCTAAGTTCATAATTTTCAAAATTCTTTAAATGTCATTGTTCAAACCATATTACATCAGTTTTGAATATTTTATTTTATTTTATGAGCCTTGCATTTTCTTTCATACTTTTCTCATTTCTAAAATATGAAGTTTTCTACTCCGTAAAATTTTTTGGTAAGATTTTTTTGAGTTTATATTTTTTAAAATTCTTCAAACATTATTGTGAAATTTATATTAATTCAGTTTGTTAAAATCCAAACTATTTTATGAGTTTTGTATTTTTTTTAATATAACAATTTTCCCCGACAAAGGTTTTTCCCATAAAATTTTGCAAGTTTGTTATTTCTAATGCTTTCTTCTATAAAGTAAAAATTTTTTATTATTAGAATAAATAGAAATTGATCGTATGAAATTTTATTTCAAATGCATAATTTTTTTAATTTTTACAATTTAGTCTTTGTAATTAATTTTTATAGTATAATTTATATATTAATACAAATATCATTCAAAATTCTCTAGAAATCAATGACATCATCCATGATATCACCCATAAGAAAACAAAATTAATAAATTTAAATCAAATCAATTACAAAAGTAATAATTATAAAATTAAATTAAAAAATTTTTAGAAAACCTTAGAAGGCTTTTAGTTGAATGCTTTGGCTTTGCCCTTTGGTCGAAACCTTCCCCTATTGTTTTGTTAAGGAAGCTTTTGGAAGAAAAAAACATAAAAAAAAAACCTAATATAGTTTTAAAGCTTTTTTCATAAGGTATAAGCACTTGTTTTCTTTATATTTCTCTAGTTTTCTTCATTTTGATTCATTTTCATCCTTATTTATAAGTCAAAATCATGTTAAGGCTCATGTATTCTCTTCATGTTGAAGAGCTAAACATGGTGACTTTGAAATTTGGTTGTAATACTTGTTATTTTCGTTTTTTTTTATTTAAATAATTTTTTATTGAATATTATTTTTGTTGTTATGATTTTGATTTTGGTTATATTTATGTTGATTTTAAATTATTTCCTTCATGTTGGTTTAATGTCAATATGTTGATTGGTGTATTAGTATATTTATTTTATGATTTTACTTTGGTTTAAGTTTAATAATAGTTATTTATGCTTATTTTCATGACCTTTTATATCAAAGCAAGCATATATTTCATGTTTTTCGTCTTGGGATGATCATGATTTCATGCTTTTTGTCTTGATTTCGTGGTTTTTAAGTTATTTTGTGATAATAGTAAACATAGGGACTAAATTGTAAAATATGTAAAAGTAATTTTAGGCCATTTTTGGTTTGGCCAAGAGCTTTATGAGCCATGAGAACTATGATTTATGTGTTTACAAAATTGTTTTAGGTGTTTTTAACACTTTAGGGGTCATTTTGTAATTTTGGAAAATTTAGTGACTAAATTGCAAAATATGGATAAATTGTGTTTTTTGGCTAAAAGTGCTTGGCCAAATCTTCATACACATTTTTGCCATGATTTTTGTGTGATTATTACCTAGTTTGACGATTCGTTGTGATGTTTTGTGATTTTTTCCATGGAGGGGGCAAAATGCAAATTTAAGAAGTTTAAAAACTATTTTGTAAAAAGATGAAAATTTTTGTTTCAATCCATTGTGTTAGGCTAAATCCTTATGGATGTGTTTGCTATGTTTTTCAAATGTATTTTCATATATTTATGTTGTTTTTATGATTTTTTTCCCTGTAGGGACTTCAATATAAATTTTAAAAAGTTTGGGGATTGAATAGCAAATGTTAGTATTTAAAGGTAAATGGTCATTTTTCTTATTTCCAAATATTTTTATTGTTCCTATGGTTTACCCTAGGGGTATAGAAATTTTCACAACTTTTCATATTCTTTTGGTTTTTTGTAGGGTACAAAATGAAATTTTCAAAAGTTTAAGAGCTTAATAGCCATTTTTGCATTTTAAACAACTTTTAGAACATTAATTTCCCTATTTAGGGTAAATTATCATTTTATGATTATTTTAATGTCCATCAGGGTAGTAAGATACTTGCATTTTGAAGGTATACCCTAAAGGTATTTTGATAATTTTACCTAAAACCAAGTCCTAGATAGTAACTAGGGTGCTTCTATGCCAAAGGTGCATATTTAGGATAGGTTTGTCTTTTCATCATCATATTACTGTCCGTTAGGGTACTGGAATACTTTCACGTTGAAGGTATACCCTAAGGGCATTTTCATAATTTCACTCTAGCCTAGTCTTAGATAAGCATAGGGATGCTTTTAAGCCAAAGGTATATATTTAGGATAGGTTCACACTTTTCTTATCATTTTTGAGTCCTCAGTATAACTAAGATATTTTACGTCAAAGGTACACCCTAAGGGCATTTTCATAGTTTTGCATTAGAACCAAGTCCTATACGAATACTGGGATACTTCACATCGAAACTACACATTAGGAATGGGTTCATCATATTGGACCATTCTTAGGCTTAGGATTAATTAAGCCAAAGGTATATATTTAGGATAGGTTCACACTTTTCTTATCATTTTCGAGTCCTTAGTATAACTAAGATATTTTACATCAAAGGTTTACCCTAAGGGCGTTTTCATAATTTTGCATTAGAACCAAGTCCTATGCAAATACTGGGATACTTTTACATCGAAACTACACATTAGGAATGGGTTTATCGTATTGGACCGTTCTTAGGCTAAGGGTTCATATTTTAATAAAATCATTTTTTTTAAAATTAAAGCAATGTCTCCTAATTAAATTAATATGTGAAACTCTTACTAAAATATGCGAGGGATTCTATGGATTATTTTAATAACAAGACACCTTTTTCAAAACGATGGTCAGGATTTTTTAATTTTTGCAAAAATAAAACCTTTCGTATTTCATAAGTTCTCCAGGCAGGTTCGAAAGAGAATGATAAAAAGAACTTTTGTGTTTTCTTGGTTTTCTGAGAGAATACGAGTGATATTATGATTTCCAAAAATAGTAAAACCCGACTTTCTCCGAATAATAAATTTTTTTAGTTATAATTAAATATTAAATATCAAAACCAAATAAAAATCAAAATTTAAATTAACATATGATTAATAAGGTACTGAATTTCAGGCATCACGAGAGGGTCGATCCTTACTTGTGGTTGTAACTGACTCTCGGCCCCTTTCAAATGGTCTCTAGTATCGACGTGGACCTCATGTTTACATCAAGGGTTTCGTAACCCTCAAAACAAAAACTCTAGTAGGTGAACGATTTCACCTAATACATACAATGATGGCAGCTCCAAAATAAACGGTCATTTTGTAACAACTATTTAGAGTTAAGTCAAGTGAGCAATTCATCTTAATAACTCAGTCCCCAAACATGAAAGATAAAAATTAATGTTAAAGGTGATATGCTCTAAAAATAAAAGAAAATAATGATATAGAAATATATATATATATAGGAAATACTCACCATTTTAAATCGAGCTGGTTAGGATTCTGTCTAGGCTATGTTGCAACAGCTTGGCAACTCTACTGGGATGGCTTAGAGAGCCAAGCCTAAAATTAATTATGTGTTAAATAAATTTTGATTAATTTGGTTTCAATAAATATTTAATTATAATTTCTAATATTTCAAAAAAAATATTCATTTTCATCTTAATTTGTTTTTGTGGGATTTAGGATAGGGGTTTTATTTTAATGACATTTTACAAGAAAGGTTTGTTTATCCTTTCGCACTCACTTAGCATCTATGCAGTAGTTCCACTTTTGAATCTCTAAAAGGGGCATAATACGTAATATTTTAGGAAAGAGTGAAGTAGCTCTACCTTCTGACATAGTACGTAATACCCTTCCTGGAAGGAAACATTTTGTTATGGTAGAACCATCAATCCCACAGTTCAGGTAAAAGAAACAAGTGATAATATAACAATGATCATTTCAAGTTTCGAGAATTTCAAATGAATGCAATTGAGTCAAATCATGAAGAGTTGAGGAATGATTATGGAATTTGTTCTTATCTCTTGGATATGTCTAGACAAATTGGACTGTTATTGAGAAAACTATAGTGTCTAGGCTTAATCCAGAGTAATTCTAAGAAATCCCCTCGTTTGTTTTGGCCTAAAAGATATGATGATTTTTTTGTAAAGGGCTTACAAATATCATATCATCATTTTTAGAGAAGAAATTCATGAACTTTTTTATATTCAATCTCATTCATACCCATATTCTTTTTCACTTCCACATACACTTATATGAATCACCTTATATTTTCTTGTTCACCCATTCTTGTTTTCTTTACTTTTACTAGTCAATTGATCAGAAAGAAGAGCATAATCTTATTTAGGATTCAAAAGTCAATTTTAAATGGTTTATTTGTTCAAATGAAGGTGATTTCGAATGAGATTTTGTTTATTGCACTCTATCACCTGACTTGTGGAAATTAATTGAGCAAAAGGATAGGTAAATAATGCCTCATGAAGAACCTATGGAGGTTATAAATTTAGAGGAAATAGATGATAGAAAAGAGGCTAGAGTTAGAACTGTTATTACGCCTGCCACTAAAGCAAAGCTGATAAATTTGCTTTAAGAGTTTTGTGATGTTTTTGTATGGTCATATCAAGATATGCTGGGTTTATAACTAGAAATAATACTCTATATACTGCCTTTGAAACCATGATGCAAGCCGATTCAGTAGAAATTAAAAATGATGAAGCCTAAAATGTTATTGAAAATTGAAGAAGAAGTGAAGAAACAATTTAATGCCAGATTTCTTGACACAGCAAAGTATCCGAAATGGGTTGCTAACACTGTTTTGATTCCTAAAAAAGATGGAAAAGTTAGAATATGTGTAGACTATAAGGATACGAATCGAGTAAACCCAAAGGATAATATCCTTCTTCCTCATATTGACACATTGGTTGATAACACTACGAAGAAATATTGTTTTCTTTCATGGATGGATATTCGGCTTATAATCAGATTGAAATGGCACCTGAAGACACGGAAAATACCACAGTTGTCACCGTTTAGGGCACTTTTTGTCATAAATTCATGTCGTTTGGGCTAAAGAATACTGAGGCAACTTACCAAAGGGCACTAATTACTTTGTTCCATGATTGATGCATACAGGGATTAAAGTATACATGGATGACATGATTGCCAAGTCCCCTAAGAAGGAAGTGTCACAGATCTACAAAAATTATTTGAAAAGCTAAAAAAATACAAGTTAAAATTGAATCTAGCAAAATATACTTTTGATGCAAGATAAGAAAAGCTATTGGGTTTCATTATGAGTGAAAAAGGGATTGAGGTTGATCCTAATAAGATCAAAGCCATTCAGGAGCTACCACCTCTGTGCACGTAAAAAGAAGTAAGAAGTTTCCTTAAGAGATTGAATTATTTTCCCATTTTATTTCCCAACTCATGGACAAATGTGATATAATCTTTCAATTTCTCCAAAAACATAACCTAAAAGAATGGGATGAAGATTGCCAAATGGTATTCCGAAAGTGAAACAATATTTGGCAAATCTTTCAGTCCTCATACCACCAATCCTATTGTGTCTACTTATATCGTAACTTTTTGTGTTTGAGCGATTGATGGGATGTATGTTGGGGCAATATCGTGAGACCAATAAGGTAGAAAAGGTAGTTTATTACCTCAACAAGAAGTTTATGGAATTTAAGGCAAATTATTCTCAAACAGAAAAAATATGTTGTGCCCTAGTTTGGACTGCAAAAAGGCTCGAGCAATATATTTTATCATGCTACTTTGTTGATCACAAAAATATATTCGATCAAGTATCTTTCTAAAGCTCCAGCATTTTCTGGGAGAATAACAAGATGTCAAGTCTTATTATCAGAATATGATATAGTTTATGTAAGCTAAAAAGCTATTAAAGGAAGTGCTATTGTCGAATTCCTAGCAAGTCAGGCCGTTGATGATTATTAGCTGTTAAATTTTGATTTTCTTGATGAAAATTTGTTGAATCTTTCTTTTAAAGAGGAAAATGATCAAACAAAGAAACTACAATGGAAAATGTACTTTGATAGGGCCTTAAATGCTTTGGGTTATAGAATTAGAGCAACTCCCATATCCCTATAAGAAGATTGTTATCCTTTTACTACAGAATTAGATCTTGATTGCATGAATAATGTGGCAAAATATGAAACGTGAGTCATGGGACTTTATACAGCCATTGAGAGAAATGTTTAAGTATTCAAGGCTTTCAAAGATTCAACCCTTATGATCTATTAGCTATGTAGGGAATGGGAAACCTGAGATTCGAAGTTGGCACAATATAAAAGGTTGATTCTTGAATTGTTACAAGAGTTTAAGAAGGTGGATTTTATTCATTTATCTCGAGATGAGAATTAAATAGCAAATCTCTTGCCACCCTTGCCTTAATGTTTAAGGTAAATAAGAAAAAAAAGTAATCTTGATCCAGATAAGCTTGTATGAGTCTCCTACACATTGTTACAATGTTAAAGCTAAATCAGATGGTCATCCCTGGTATTATGATATTAAAAAGTACCTCAAAAATTGAAAATACTTAGACAATGCCTCTAAAAATGACAAAAAATATATAAAAAAGGTTAGCAACGAGCTTCCTTTTGGATGGTGAGATCCTTTACAAGAAACACTATGATTAAACATTATTAAGATGTGTAGATTCTCTTGAAGCACATAGAATTTTAGAGGAAGTACATGAATGAGTTTGTGGAATCCATGCTAATAGGCATAAAATGGTAAGAAAAATTATGAGGTTAGGCTATTTTTGGATGGCTATGGAAGGAGATTGAATTAAGTATACCTGAAAATGTCATAAATGCTAAGCCTATGTAGATAAGATCCACGTATCTCCTTCACCAATACATGTTATAACTACTCCATGGCTTTTCTCAATATGGGGCATGGATGTCGTTAGGCTAATTATCCATTTAGCTTTAAACCATCATCGTTTTATCTTGATGGCTATAGATTATTTCACCAAATTGGTTAAACCTGCTTCTTATGCAAATGTGACAGGGTCGACAGTGATAAAATTCTTGAAAACTAATATCATATGTCGATTTGGAATACCCAAGGGAATCATAATAGATAATGCCTCTAACTTGAATAATAAATTGATGATGTAGGTGTGTACCCAACTCAAGATCTCTCATCATAATTAGGTGACATACCATCAAATGAGGAATGGAGCAGTAGAAGTGACCAATAAAAATATTAAGAAGATTATAAGAAAATGGTGGAGACTTAGAAAGATTGGCATGAAAAACTCCCTTTTGCACTCTTAGCTTATCAAACATTAGTTCATAACTCTATTGGGGCAACACCTTACTCGTTGATATATTTAATAGAAGTCACCTTATTAATTAAGGTTAAAATTCCCTCCCTCTAGGTATTGTTGGAGGCTAAATTGGAGGAATCTAAATGGGTCCAATATCAATAAGAACAGTTGAATTTTTTTGAAGAAAAAAGCTTATGAGCGACCTAGAATAGGCGAATGTATCAGAAAAGAATGATAAGAGCTCATGATGAGAAACTCCGCCTAAGGCAAATTCAAGAATGGGAGTTAGTATTAAAGAAAATCCTTCTTGCCCAAAAGGATCCAGGCAATAAATGGGCTCCGAATTAGAAAGAACCATATATGGTTCAGAAAGCATTTTTTGACAAGACATTAATTCTGGTAGCAATAAATAGGCACATTTTACCCAATCTTATCAATGCTAATAATGTAAAGAAATATTATACCTAAACGATAATTTCTAAAAAATATAACAAAATAAAAATAAAAAAAGATAAATGACGATGTTAAAAGGGGGATGCTTTAAGTTGAAAAACCTAAAAGGTAGGTTGGGGCAAAAGTATACATGAGGTGAAATTCATTAAAAGCTCAAGACCAAAAGGGAAAGCACTATGCAATCAAAAACATCTTCAAAGAGATTAATCCGCACAAGATTAGTGTTTCATTCAAGAAAGACTTTTGAAATATCGAATGAGAGATTCCAATCTATTAACCTTGATTTTGGTTTTGATATAACAAACAACTTAAGTTAAATTAGTACTCAACTTAGCATTTGTTTTTAAATTGAAAAGCATTTTGAAAAATACCAAGTTTGTAATTTGTCAAAAATTATATGCTCTAAAAAGTATATTTATACTTTGAATAATTTTTTAGATTTGTTTGAGTCAACAAAAATCATTGCACAAACGTTTTTGAAGGTTGGTATTGACACAAAGAACAAATGTATTAATACTATACTTAAAAACCCTCAAATGTATCAATACAGTGTGAATGTATTGATATAGCTTGCTTAGTATCGATACTCACCCCATGTGTATCGATACAAGGCTTGGTAGTAGCCAAGATTTGGCTAAAACCCTTAAATGTATTGATACAATAGTATCTATATTGATACAGCTTGCTTAGTATCGATACTTAGAGCCCTGTATCGATACAACAAGCTGTAACGATCATTTTTTAATTTTTGTATCGATACTATTAGTATTATATCAATACTATAGTGCGGGATTAAATGAAAACAAGCATTTATAAAGGCTACAATGGTTCTCTAACCACCACATTAAATGCCTAATGTCTACGAATCAATTTCCAACTATAAATGGAGATTCCAAATAGCTAAAGAAGTAGAGATACAAATTTCATTGAATCATTGAACAACAAAAAGCTCAAAATCATTAAATTCTTTATTTCCACTTATATCAAATTTATACTCTTCAAGCCTATTTGTATCTTATTTATCTTGTACTTAAATTTTAGCAAACATCTACCTACTAGAGGTTTAATTTGTTTGCAAAATACTTCTTTCATATCACAAAAAAGGTTGTGTGAAAGTGAGTGAAAATATTTGAGAGTTTGGGGTATAATTCTCAAAGGAATTGAAAGGTTCTATCTAAGCCTTAAAAGATAGCAGTGTAAGGTTATACCTTAGCCTTAAAGGTAACAATTTGCTTAGTGAATTATTGGAATCACCTTGGTAAGAAAGTACCAAGAAAAGAGGACGTAGGTGCCAAATTATAGGATCAAACCTTTATACATTGATTGTTGGTTTTACTCTTTTTTATCTTATTTTTAATTTTCAATTTACTTTAAATTCATCAAGTTTTTATAGAACCAATTTAACCCCTCTTGGTTCAATCTCTCCTTTGAAGCTAACAATTGGTATTAGAGCTTTGGTCTCTATTATAAGTCTCACAACCTTGAGAAAAGATCCTTGATAGCTCAAAAATAGAGAACATAAACATTGTAATCAAAGCCTCAAGAAGCCCACAAGAGTTGAAAAGCCAAGATGAAGTTTGTCTCATGACATTTGACATAAATGTAAATGCTATAGAACTTGAAGGCATTCCATCATGAGACCTCTACTCTTCAATGGTGACAACTGCTCATATTGGAAGACAAGGATAAGGCTCTTTATCTAAGCAAATGAGTATGAAGTATGGAAGATCATCGTCAACAGACCACTCATCCAAAGAAGAGAGTCAAAGATTGTGTTGTGCCAAAGAAAAAAGAAGAATAAGATGAACAATACACCAAAATGGCATAATTAAATGCCAAGGCTGTGCACACATTATTTTGTGCTCTTGGTCTAAGTGAGTACAGTAGAGTCTCACTATGTAACAATGCCAAGCAAGTGTGGGCTAAGTTAGCAACCATACATGAAGGAAAAAATCAAGTCAACAAATCCAAAATAAGCTGCTCACACTTGACTATGAATTATTCAAGATAAATATGGATGAAACCATCAAAGAAACGTTGGATAGGTTTACGAACTTCATCAACGAGTTGGAGGCACTTGAAAAAACCTATCCAAATAAAGAGATTGTAAAGAAGCTACTCAATAGTATTTCCAAGTCTTGGAAAGCAAATATGACAGCAATTGAAAATTCCAAAGATCCCAACACACTCTCTTTGGATGAACTCATAGGTTCTCTTCTAACCTATGAAATGAAGATTAAGCATAGACAAGAACAATCAAAGAAGGTAAGTGTTGCCTTTAAAACAACCACTCTTAGTGATGATGATGAAAAGGTTAAGGAAGATGAAGAAATGGCCATGTTTGCAAAAAGATTCAACAAATTCATGAGAATGAACAAAGGTAGAAGACCTTTTAGAGAAGAAATGATGAAGAGAAACTCAAACAAGAAAGAGAAAGAACAAATTATTTGCTATGAGTGCAAAAAATCAAGACATATCAAATTTGAATGTCCAATGTGGAAGAAATCAAACCCAAAAAAGTGAAAAAAAAAGGCTATGGTGGCCACATGGAGTGATAGTGACACATCCGATAATGATGATAAGGAGGTGGCCAACCTATGTGTCATAGCTCATAATGAGCCCAAGGTATCTTCTAATGCTAATACTTACTCATTTGATTAATTACAGGATGCATTTGATGAATTAGCATTAAAATTCAAAGTTATGAATTTAAAATACAAGAAAATGAAACACTAAGCATGACAAATGATGATCTTAAGAAGAGAATGGATAAGTTACAAGTCAATATTAATGATCTAACCAAGAAGAACACAAACTTGCATAGCTCGTTTACAAGGTTTTATATGGCATAACAAAAATTGAATACCATGCTAGAGACATAAAGAGCATTCTTTGATAAAGATGATTTGGGTTATAATAAAATCAAAAAAGAAACTCACTTTAAGAACTTCTTTATAACACAAAACAAATCATTTGATGCATCAAGCATATGTACAAATTGCCGTAAACTTGGTCACACATTCCATACAAGTTCCTTAAAAACTATCACTTATAGAGGCAAGCTTATTAGGAGAATATGGGTCCCTAAAAGTGTTGGCACATCTCAAGATGAAGCTATAAAATTAAAATGGATTCCAAAAGGCATAAAAATTTTGAACACTAATACTCAAGGACCCAAGAAAATTTGGGTACCTAAAAAGAAAATATGATTTTATGGTTGTAAGAGGAAGAGCATTGCTTAAAGGCAAATTCAACAAAGGAAAATTCTTGGTACCTTAATAGTGGATGCTTAAAACACATGACCGATGACAAAAATCAATTCATGGAGATAAGGCCTAAGGATGGAGGAAGTGTTACTTTTGGTGATAACTCAAAAGGATAAATTAAAGGTATTAGAGTCATAGGTAACAATTCTTCATCCAACATTGAAAATGTTCTATTTATCAAAGGTCTCAAACATAATCTCTATAGCATTAGCCAATTGTATGATGAAGGCATGAAAGTTATTTTTGAATCAATAAATTATCAAGTCATTGATGTTAAGACAGATAAAATTGTTTTTGTAGGGTATAGAGAAAGAAATGTTTATGTTGTGCATCTAGATGACTTATCTTCTCAAAATGTTTGTTTCATTGCTAATAATGATGACT
>JBBYHK010168845.1:0-34682 GCA_038382065.1 Adansonia grandidieri | reverse complement strand
AAATTGGCCTATTTCGGTAAATAATCTGATTTTGACTTATTTTCATAAATAAAAAAAATTATATTATTTATATAAAAAAGTCAATTTTCGTTGGTAATTTTTAAGGCATAATTACACATCTCGAGACCTCTCTCTCTCTCTCTCTCTCTCTCTTCCCTTCAAGTCACTCGTGCTCGACGGTTTATCCGTCAGCCATTGAACATTCGGACCGACCTTTTTTCTCTCATTTCACCCTTTCCTTAAGCCGAATGCCCAAACTCTATTATTTTGCAGACCTATTGCCGACGCTACCTGCAGACTACAACGAAAGTGTGAAAATGCAGGCTTAATAAAAAGTGGAAAACCACAGGCCTGCCATGTTAATTCCTTTTTTCTGTTTAACCTTCTTGTAAGATGAATAATTACTCATATTAAGTTCCCTCCTGTTTTACAGTACCTGTTCCATTTTGTCCCTTAATTCATTTCTTTTCCTTTTATTTTCAGTTGTTGCTAGTAGTTCCTAGAAGGTAGATTTTAGCTTCCTCGACCAAAGCTCTTGAAAAGGTTTCTTAGTCTAGTTGCTCTGTGTGAAAAAGTTATTTTGAAGAATAATTTTCAAAATGTGCCGATTAATTATATTAAAACCTTTTGAAATAATAAATTATGTAGGAATATATCTTGTATAAAAAGATTTAAAGCAATTAATTTTATATTTATGTATCATATTCTCATATCAATTTCCTTAAGTTTTAAGTTAAGTTTGAGACTTTCATAAATTCATTTTTTACTTTTAGTTTTTATAAAAATTAAAAATCGTTTTATGAAAACATGAAGGTTTAACTTTTTGGAGTAGTGAAATTATTTGTTACAAGAATTGGGCCAACCATGCCTTAAATTGAAATAGAAATTAGCTTAACCAAACTCTATCGAAATTCATGGTTATAATATATATATATATATATATATATATATATATATATATATGCAGAAAGAGCTGAGGAATCAGTTTGTTTGGATCACTTACGTGTGGAAGGCCTATTTTTGGGTTATTGCATGTAATGGATGCTACAATCATTAAATAGATTTTAGTTGAAAGAAAAAAAATTTTAACTCACAATAAATTTATACGATTCGATTCGACTTTGATAAATTTTTAAATTAAATTTGGTTGATAAAATAGTACTCGTCAACACGACAAATTTAAATTTTTTTCACTCAATTTTATCAAATTCTTTCCCCTACATGTGCATAACAATAACTCTAGCCATCGAGTACAACCACCAGCTCCACCGTTTTCATTGCAAGTTTTTTGTTAAGGGTTAAATATTGGTTTGGTTCCTATATTTTAGCTTAATTTTAGTTTAGTACTTAAAAAAATTTTATTGTTAATTTGATATATGAATTTTTATTCTATCAGGTATGTTGGTATTTAAAACTAACACTATTAATTAAAAATTGATGTGACAGTTAAACGGCTAATGAGAGTTTAACATGTGATAAAAATACTCAATCATCATTGTCACTTTAACATAAAAATTTTCATTAAATTTTTTAAATGATATAACATTTTTGTCATGTATTAAACTCTTTTTGGCTATTTGATTATCACATTAGCTTTGACTATTGTTGTTAGTCTCAGAAATCAATATATTTGACGAAATAGAAGCTTAATGACAAAAAAAAAAAATTTTAAGTACCAAACTAAAATTAGATTAAATTATAAGGGCTAAATGTATATTTACCTCTTTTGGTAAAAAATTTATTAATTAGTGATTGAATCTAGTAAAAAAAAAAAAATCAATTTCTATTGTTGAAAATGGCATTTTCAATGGAATTCCATAAAAAATAACAATTCCGAGGGGAAAATTCCATTGGAAAATGTTATTTTCAATGGAATTTCGTTTGAAAACTTCAATTTGAAAAAAATAAAATTTTCATCAGAAATGTTATTTGCGATGTAATTTCATGAAAAAAGCAATTTTCGATTGAACTTCCATCAGAAAAACTATTTCGATTGAACTTCCATTTTAGATAGAATATTCCATAAAAAATTTTGAGTTGTTGAAGGGAATTCAATTAGTTTTCAAATTTTTACGAAGAAAATTTGTTGCTAACACTTCATAGTTAAAGAATGGCGTTTAAATCCATTTTTTAATATAACCTGAAATTCATTTTGCAATAGTCATAATTACAGAATATATTATTTGTAATTATTTTTAGGATAAATTGTATAATAATTAGTTAACTATAAAAATTAGTTTGTTACATGTGCAATACAAAAGATAGTTTAGTCTATTTAAATATTTTTTGCTGTGTATTTTTAATCCACGAGTATTGAAATATGCTGGTTGTATATAAACATATGTGAGTTTTTTTTAATCAAAACACTAAAATGGATAATAAAAAAAATTAACGTAGTTGAACTAATTTCTAGTATTGACTAAAATATTAAAAACATGTACCTCCAAATGATGTTATGAGATCTAAAATCTATGATTTGATTGAAACACAAAAAAAAAATAAAAATAAAAAAAATAAGAATTAAAAAGAAAAAAATGAATGATAAATGAATGACATATGAATCGACACCTTGAGTAAAATATACTCTTGATCAACACAATGAAAGATAAACTAAAAAAATTCTTTGTTGAGTGACTATAAAAGATAACAAGTCCTTTTTAACTTAACAATACATTTGATAAGTAAATAGATAAGATTTGTTAAGTATAAATTTTTAAAAATTTGACGTTGTTGAAATTTAAGATAATATTTTATAAAATTTAAGTATTTAATTTGGAATTTTTAGTTTTTAATTTTGAAATGGTATATATTTGAAGATTAAATGAATATGTTAGATTTGTTGATTAAAAAAATTGAAAAACTTGGATAAATATTCTTTAAAAGATTATTTTTAAATTTGAATATAATAAATTAAGCTTATCTTACGTGTCGTAAAAGAAAATGTCCACATAAATGTCAATGTCAATGGAATTTACACGATAAACATAGATCTTGTTATATTATTTATATGATACTTAATAATTTGCGATGAATTTAAAATGCTCATTGAAGTGTTGAAAATGATACTTAGCTTCCCATGATTTTTTTTTTCCATTTATCTTCAAGGTCACGCTATTAAAAGAAAATAATCTATATCTTTATATTAAAATCATCCCATGAAGGTTCTCCTCATGACAACTGCCCAATTTTTTTTCATCTTCTGAAATATTACAAAAAAGTTACTCAAAATCTTTGTAATTTAAAGCAATTATAATAATAATAAAAATTATTAATAAAGAAATAAATTTTTTTTAATATATGTTGATTTGGATAATGTTTAATATCCAGATGTTAACATCTAATTTTATTTGGGCCCTTTTTTCTGACAATCCAAAAATATCCTAGATCAAGAACTTAGCAACCATTGAGTAAGAGTTAACTTCTCAAGGTGGACTAGACATTTTTAAAACCTCTTTAATTTTGCCGAAATGACTGCATGTACACGTGACAGAAAAATCATCATTTCAAAGGTCGTAGGGAACAAATTTTGAATAAAAAAGACGAATATCAAGGTAAAAAATTAGCTTTTAAATTTATACTTGTGAAATTTTGAAATTTATTTTTGCACATGTTATCACGCTCAAATTTTTCATTTTCAAGAATTTTTTGAGATTTTTTTGTAAAATTTTAAAAGTGTATAATCGTATATTTTTACAGATACTGGTGTGATATTTATGCCAATATGCATGTCGAAGAATCAGAAATATTCAAAGGAAAATTTGTATTGACATTTTATCCCACAAGGTATCAAGTTGTTAAATTTATTTATTAAATTTAAATTTTCATAATATTGCGAGCATCATACTTGTGAAATATTTCGATAAAAATTATTTCGTATTTCATATTTTTACCTTAGTTATTTTTATAAATTAATATTTTTATTAATGTATTGAGTTTAATTCATTTTTATAAAATTTGAACATATTTTTGAAATTTTTTGTTTTCAAAATATAGAGTTTTCTACTTCGTAAATTTTTTCGGTAGGACTTTTCAAAGTTTAAAATTTTTAAAATTCTTCAAATACCTTCATTAAATTCATATTAAATCAGTTTTTAAAAATTTAGTTTATTTTATGAGTTTTGTATTTTTTTAAATAATAATTTTCTTCTATAAAGGTTTTTTCTAGTAAAATTTTACGGGTTGCACATAAAAATTCTCAAAAGTTCTTTTTTTGAATTTTTTTATGAAATTTATTAATTTTGTTCTCAATGGGCCAAAATTTATTTTTTCGATTTCATGGACCTTAAAATGCATTAATTTTTCTAATGGGCCTTCTAAGCCCATTAACTTTTCAACAACCCTAATGAGCCAATTTTTGTTTTTTAACAAGCCCAAGAAACTTATGTTGATTAATTTTTAACTAAATTTGTTATATGAAATTTTGTTTGTTGAATAAATAATTTTTAAATTTGTTACAATTTAATCCCTATAATTTATTTTTATTCAAATTAAAATTTTATTCTCTTTCATGGTTTTAGGTGATGATGTCATGCATGAAACCATCATGCAAAATGATGAAAATAATTAATTAAAATCTTATCCAAAATGAAAAAAAAATCTCAAAATGATAAATAAATGAATAAAAATAAATAAAAAAGAAAATGCTAGAAGTTTGTGGAAGCTCAGCCACGAAAGTTTCTTACCACCTTTGGTCGATTCTCCCCTTGATAAATAAAGGGAGAAAATTTGCATGACAGAGCTTTAGACTTTAGGAAGAAAAAAAAACAATAAAAAAGCATAAAAAATTCTTAAATTTTCAAGCCTTTAAAGGGAATTTTTCTTGTAAAATTCTTAATTTTTGTTCATTTCATGTTTAATTCTTCCTTTTAGTGAACATAATGAATACTTGTGCTCATGAATTTTGGTTCATGTCTAAATGCCAACTATTAAAGCTATGATCAAAATTTGATGACAGAGTTATTAAATTTAATTTTTGTTAATAATTATGTTGACATTTTATCAAGATTATTTTCATTTATTGATAGAAATAATATTATTTTCTTGTATATATGTTTGTATTATTTTCCTTAATATTTTCATGTTGATTTGTGTTGATTTATTCGTTATTTATTATGTTTTTATGCATATTTATGTTTGATAAAATTTATGCCATGCATTTGAGTTGATTTTCATGAAAATATGTGATGATAAAATTGTTTCTAATGGAAACACATGCTGCCCAAAAATCATATTGATTATTAAACAATTTTTCATGCTTAATTTAGTGATATGTGGTATTATTTTGCCATATTTTAAATTTGTAGGGACCTTACAATAATTTTTCCAAAATTTTGCAGGCCTTGGAAGGATATTTCCATGCTTAGTTGAATTTGATGTTGATGATTTTGTGATGTTTTAATTTTTAGGTTATTTTGTAATTATGGAAAACATAGGGACTAAATTGAAAAAATTGTAAAAATTTTTTCACAACCATTCAAGCATGGTTAAATCTATGTTGAGATGTTTAACAGTGTTTTTCATGTATTTTTTTATATATTTAAGTGTGGTTTTATACATTTAGGGGCATTTTCATAATTTTGTAAAGTTTAGATACTTTCTTTCAAAAAGGTAAAAAAAATTGTTCTAAGGTTTAGGTGCTTGGCCGAATACTTTATATCATTTTTGATATGTTTTCCAAGTTGATTTTGATGTGCTTTATGTTGTCTTGTCATGTATATATCACATAGGGACTAAATTGTAAAAATAAAAAGTTTTGTTTTAAGGCCTCCCATACTTGGCTGAACCACTTGTAGGATTTAGTGGCTACTTTTCTTGTGTATTTAACATGTTTGAATATGTTTTGTATAGGCTGTTTTTACAATTTTAGAATGGTTAAGGACTAATTTGCAAAATTTAAAAAAATTGCCCTAAGGCCATAAGTGGTTGGCCAAATGCTTCTTATGATTTTTTACATGATTTCCATGATTTTTTGTGATGTATTTTGTGTTTAATTATCAGTTTGCTTTGTGTAGGGACTGAATTGCAAGGTTTGCAAACTTTACATATCATTTAGAAAAACCTTGTATTTTAGAGTTAATGAAATATTTTTGATATTTTAAGAATAATTTTAGCATTCCTCTAGTCTTTTGGAGGAGTGTAGAAAATTTTAAAACTTTTTATATTCCTCTGATTTTTTGGTAGGGTATAGAAATCCAGTTTTGAAAACTTTAAGGACTTATTAGCTATTTTTGCATTTTAGGTCAATTCTGATATCCAAGTTAACCATTTAGAGTAGAATTATTATTTCATATCACTATTGAGTCTTCTAGGTTACAAGATACTTATACTTGAAGGTTATTAGAACCAAGTTTTATGTGATCACCTGGATGCTTATATGTCAAAGGTGTATAGGAGGAATAAGTTTGTTTGTTTATGATGTCATCAAGTCCTTTACGAGTATCGAGATACTTTAATGTAGAAGGTATACCTTGATATTTTGGTAATTTATCCTAAAACCAAGTCCTTTATAATCACAGGATACCTTTATATTAAAGGTGTATAATAAGGATAGGTTTGCCTTTTTATAAAGTTATAGAGTCTTTTAGGATTATTGAATATTTTTATGTTAAAGGTAGACCTTAGGGACATTATAATAATTTACATTAACCAAGTCCTATGTGATTATCGGGATAATTCTATGTTGAAGTTGTACTTTAGGAAATGTTTACTCATCTTTGAAGATATAGAATCTTTTAGAGTATCAAGATACTTAAATATCGAAGGTACACTTTAAAGACATTTCATTAATTTATTTTAAAATTGTGCCTTTCAGGGTCACATGGATACTTTTACTTCAAAGGTGTACTTTAAAGGATATGTTGGTCATTTTGACCAAATTTGGATCTTTAGAATTGAGTTTAATACTTTTCATCTAAGCTGAATCTTGGGATAAATTTTATTATTTACTATAAAATTAGAATTTTTAAATCAAGATAATATCTCCAACATTAAATATAGTGTGTGGAATTTCTTTTAGCACATGGGAGAAGTTCTAGAGATTATTTTAATATCGAGATGTCCTTTTAAAAAAGAAAATCGAGATTTTTTAAAAACTTTTTATATTCCTTCGGCTCTCCAGTGGTACAAAAGATATTTTAATTTTTAAAACCTTTCATATTCCTCTAGCTCTCTAGTAGGGTATAAAAGAGAATGATAAAAACCTTCATATTCTTCTGGTAAACTCTTTAGCAAGGTACAAAAAAGAATGATAAAAACCATCATATTCTTTTGGTTTTCTGGAAGGGTGTGAAAGATGTTTTGATTTTTAAAAATATTAAAAACTTGATTTTCTCATTCAGAGTAATAAAGTTGTTTCATAAAATTTTATTTTTGTAAATGAGAATTATAATTAAATATTAAATATTAAATATTGAAACTAAACAAAAATAAGAATTTAAATTAACACATGATTAATAAGGTAACGATTGTTGGGCATGAAGGAGAACGATCTTTACTCATGATTGTTATTGACTCTCGGACCCTTTTATGTGATCTCTAATATAATTAGGATCCCAAAGATTATTTTTAAGGGTTTTGTAACCCCAAAAATATGAACTTTGATAGGTGACCAATCTGACCTAGTCTAATTAGTTGGTGGTGACTCTAGAAAAATGGTCATTTCATAGTGACTATTTAAGATTAAGAAGAATGAGCAATTCATCTCAATGACTAGTCCTAAAAATAAGAAAAATAATAATGATATGAACCCCAAAATAAAAGAAAAATAATGATATATAGATATATATATAGGAACAAGTGGTACACCTACCTTTTATGTCCGGCTGGTTAGGATTCATATCCAAGCTATGTCGCGATAGCTTGGCAACTCCACTGGGGACAAGTTAGAGAGGTAGGCCTAAAATTAATCATGTGTTAAATAAGTTTTGACTAATTTGGTTTCAATTGGTATTTAACTATAATTCTCAATATTTTCAAAACAAAAAAAAAATATTTTATGAACATTTTAGTATATATCTTTCAATACCTTTTTTGTTTCCATTGCAAGACTATTTTTAGGAGAATTTAGGATAAGGTTTTTATTTTTTAAAAGAGTCAAGTCATAAAAGGTAAATTTGTTCTCCCTCACACACTGTAAACATGCAGATGCATTGGATTCTCTTCCAGGCATATGAAAGGGTATAGATTACTTAAATTTTTAAGAAACATGAAGTAGCTCTACCTTCTAAAATGTTAGCCTATATTTGGGCGAGTGAAAAACCTACCAGGTGTAAATTCCTATGCCTACCCGAAGTGTTAGTCTCATTTATGGGCATGGAAGATACACCCACTCAAATTGAATCTTTTCTGACATAAACCAGCTATGGATAACGACTAGGGTAACTCGCCAGTTCTTTCCAGACTCAGGGACCAATTCGAGAACTTGTTTAGGTTTTCAACTTAAACTTCATGTAATGAACTGTAAGGACCTCACCTAGTTAAAGCCATACCTAGTTTTAGAAGTCACCGAATTAGGTACACACGGAGGAACACTTTTTACCGTTTTCTTTTTGTTTTATGTTTTGAGCATATAAATCATGTGATGATAATCAAATATTATCATTTATGGTAAGATTTTTTATTCATTTCAAAAGGTGTCATCATTGTTTTAATTCATGTATTAAGCAATGATGAGCAAAAATTATCACTTATAATAACATTACCTCTTTTTGCCTTACAAGTTATATGGCCTTAACTACATGGTGTAGACATGTAGGTCAGGCAATGATGTTTGTATATCATCACTGGCGATAAGGACTTTTTATTTGCCCCAATAGGTATCATATCACCTTAAAGGGTTCACTTGGGGTAATTTTTTTCTCGCGTTCTTGTTTTCTTTTTCAGTGTATATTATTTTACCATAATAAATACATAGGGCAATGATGAACAAATATTGTGTCTCTTACAATAACATTAATCATTTCTCTTTAGGGTACCATAATGCCTTAATTTTATTTTGGGGCAGCCTCTTTGATGATAGACCATTTGTATATATTTGTTCACACACACTAGCATTTGATATTACATTAGTTTCATCCTTGCACCGATTCATATATGTGCACTCATGATGTGCATTTCATAAAGATAAAGGGGTAAGATGAAGGTTTACTCAGATGTATGAGTTCTCTGAAATAATTTAATTTTTTAAACCAAAATTGTCGAGACAATCAAACATCATTGATCATGGTAGATGAATTCTTAGTACGCTTACAAAGGGTGGAGGAAAATGATTGAGAAGCCCTATAGACTAATAAAATGACAAGAAGAGATGCAAGCACAAATCTTTAAGCTGATAAAAGAAATGATGGCTAGAGAGAAAGAGTTTAAAAATAAGAATCCAAGAAACCAAGGGAATCATTTTAGTACTATTGCCGACTTATTCGAGGTGGAGGGGCAACCATCTCAAGGAACTCGACCTATAAGAGCCAGTCCCATAATACATACTCCTACTGACCTAATGCCCGACAAGAGGTAATGGGTGTAAGATCGATCCTACATTGAATAATTCAATGGGTGAAAACATTGATGGGCTCGTGGAGCAAGAAAGTCTAAAGTTCGAGACTCAAAAAAGGGTAAAACTCAAGAGCAATAAAGAAAAATACTAGCTCCTTGAAAAGAGGCTTAAAACAATAAAAGGAGTTAAGCATTTTGGAAGTGTCGATGTAGATGAGTTGAGTTTGGTACCACATCTCATTCTCCCTCCTAAGTTTAAGATTCCATATCTTGAAAAGTTCAGTGGCACTACTTCTCTGTAGGCTTAAATCAAAATGTATATCAAAAAAATAATCGGGCACACACACAATGACAAGTTTCTTATTCATGCTTTTTCAAGAAAGCTTGCAAGGTTAGCGTTAAAATGGTACAATGATTTGAATAGAAGTCAAGTACAATGTTGAAAGGACTTAGCTAATGCTTTTCTTTAGTGGTACAATTATATGTCAGATGGGGCACCTAACCAATTTTTTGTTTAGAATATTTAGAAGAAATCAATAGAAACGTTTACATAGTATGCCCCAGATCCTAATACCTTATTTCAAGCTTTTACCTAAGCTTATCAAGAATCACCTTTTGACATCTGTTCAAAATAAGCCTCTCAAACCCCCATATCTTGATTGGTATGACATCAACCGTTATTGTGATTATCATTCCGATAATCTAAGTCATTCTACAGAGGATTGCCCCATCTTAATTACAAAGTTTAGGATCTTATCAAGGCTAGGAAACTAAGCTTCAAAGAAGGGAAAGCCAGATGTCATTAAAGGATATACTAGCAGGAGGTAAGCATTAATAATAGCTAAATTTAAAAAAAAAACAAAAAAATAGATGCATGCCATAATGATTATTGTAACCCTTATTTTGAAAAGCCTTTGGCTCTGAATCAACATTATTTTATGAAGCATCATATTAAAAGTTTTTAAAAGATAAGAATGTTTTAGAAAAGTAAATATTTCAAAAGAATAATGATGAAAAATCTTGAGATTACAAATGATCAATGTCCAAAATAAGCTTGTACCCCTGTATTTTTCTTCCTGTAGATAAAACCATGATTATTTGAAAGACTCAAGATTTTAGGAAAGTAACCTTTAGTAAGGAGTGATAGAATGAAGTTTCGAAGAATTTATGAGTTTTTTTTAAGATTAAATAAATGAAATATCTTTCAGGGAACCTAATAGTGGCACATAGATATGTGCCAAGATTGTGCCTAAAATCCCTATTCTTTTTCAGTTTTTTTAAAACACGAAATTTTGTGACCATTCCTTAGAATTCGCTCATTACTTATATTTTGGGGAAGGGTAATGAAACAAAATTACCCTTATGTTTCTAATAAAACCATTTTGAGCCTCGCTTATTTTTGACCACTTTAAATACAGCCTAACGCCTATTACTGTAGATTTTAAAGAATCGAGCATAGAATTTTCCTTGCAGACATGAATCCTTGCATTACTTTATTTTCTGTTGGTGATATACTAAAAGGGAAAATGTACATGAATTTAAAAAAAATTGAAAAATTGAGTGCAACATCATGTTGTTAAGGTACCTAAAATGATTTCAAAAAGAGAAAACCATCTTTTTTTTTTCTTAGTAAAAAGCTCGATAATTTTAAATGGCTTTACTTGAAATGAAAAATGATCATCTTTTTCTAGCCTTTCACAAAAGCAAAAATTATTCCATTTTTAGTCCCCATTGGGCCTGATGATTTATTCTTTCATTAATCCTTAATCAGGGATCACCATTTACACTATAAGGCAAGTGAAGCAAATGCTTTAAGGTCAAAGAAGAATAAATCCTGCTCTAAAATTACAAGAAGAATAAGTCAATTGTCACAACATAAAGTCAAAGATCAATTTAAAGTTCAAATCTCAAGTTCTTCTGAAATGAAAAATGAAGAAAATAAGAGAAAAAAAGAAGTTAAGAAAAGCAGAGAAAATGAAAAGCAAGAAAAAAAAATAAAGAAATGAAAATGTATTTTTATTTGAAAGACATGCCAAATAGGAATTTTGATTAAAAAAATGATCCTTGATTTATTTACCCTCAAACATGTGATTTTGGCCTATTTTTTCTTTCTTTCTAAACCCTAAACCATGGCCTACATTACGTACGTGCAAAGTCTATTTTAATCAAGCATAGCTTTTTGAGTTATCGAGTCATTCCTAGGAAGTTTTTTGAAAATTCATCTTTTGGATGATTTTAGAGTCCTCAAAAATATAATGGGGTAAAAAAAAGACAAAAAACAAGAAATAAATGAAAAGAATAAAGCTTTAAGGTGAAAACCAAAAAATGGGTAGTCTAAAGCGAAACAAGGAAAATTGCTGGTATTGCTTATAAAAATTACCAAAATTTTGCAAGTTGAAAAGCCATTTTTTTAAAAATTTAAGGGCGTAAAAAAAACCCTAACTACTTTAAGTAGCCATCTTTTAGTTAAAGAAATTAACTTTGAAAATTAAATCCATCCTCTTTCTAATTTGACAACTAGATTTGACCTCTTGTTCCTAAATCATTTACGGCCAATCTTGGTACTCACCGAAGTGCTAATAGTTAGGAGACTTAAAAGAATATCAATTTTTTTTATTTTTAAAGAAATTTATGTTTTATACAACCTGATCCATTTGTGCCCAGGAAAATAAGGCATATATCTAGTTCACCTTGAAATTTTGAGCTAACCTTAATTTTTTTATAACTTTTCAATTCATTTAAGAAAATCAGATTCAGCAAAATTTTCAACAAAAGATCATTAGCATTAAAAAGATGAGAACATCACATTTTTTCAACCTTAAGTTTTTAAGCAAATCACATTTTTTTAATAAAAAACTTTGAAAAGGCATTATGAAAAAAGTCAAGGGCCGTTCTAGTTAAGAGGTACCGAACTAGGAAGCACTTGCTAAAGCCAACATCAAACATGGCTATCTAGTAGTAATACTATTAGAGCTAATTGCTTGAAATTGCATAACAAAATGAAACAAAAGCGTAAGTCTATTTTGGAGAAGATTTCTAGTAGAATTTGTTTGAAAAGTGACTTATGGACATCATGCTCGAATAGAGGCTTTATTTGTCTTACTGCTCATTATGTGGATGAAAAATGGAAGTGAAAAAGTAAGATTTTAAATTTTTGTCATGTTCCATTCCCAGACATGCAAATCTTTTGTGTAATACTGTTTATTCTTTTTTGAGAGATTAAGGCTTTAAGAAGAAAACTTTTACCATTACTTTGGATAATGCAAGGAATATGGATAACATGCAAGCTTTATTGCGAAACAAACTTGTTGTTCAACAAGATGCTTTATTGTTTGACGATGCATTTTTCCATATTTAATGCTGTGCTCATATTTTAGATCTTGTTGTTCAAGAGGTTTAGAAAGTGCTTGGTAAAACTTTGGAAAAGGTGAGGAACAACGTCAGATATGTTGAGGGGTTGAAGTAAAGAATGATGAAGTTTAAACAATGTGTAAATAGAGTTAATTTGGATAATTCAAAAGGATTATGGTATGATGTGCCTATTAGATAGAATTTAACATATTTGTTGCTTGAAAGGTTTTTTTATTCTTATAATACTTTTGCATACTTGGCAGTGGATGATATAGAGTATGGGCTTGAGGATCTCCCAGCAAAAGAAGACTTGGATAGGATTAAACAAATTTTTGGGTTTTTGAAACCCTTTTATGAGATTACTATTTTGTTTTCTAGAGCAAATTATCCTATTACCAACTTAAATTGAATCTAATCTTATGAAGGAAATTGAAAGTCCGAATAGTTTTTTACAAAATATAGCCCAAGCAATGAAACAGAAGTTTGATAAGTGTTGGGATGAATATTGTGTAGTATTGGCTTTTGCACTCGTACTTGATCCACATTTCAAGTTTAAAATTCATAAGATTTTCTTTGAAGAAGTTTGATCCTGATTTTGAGGCAAAGACAAGAAGTATTCTTGACTAACTCAAAAAAACTGTTTAAGGAATATAAGAAAGTAAAAACTTAAAATTCAAGTGAGATTCTTAGCTATGAGCAATCTAGTGTAAGTAAACTTGCTGAAAACCTCAAAGTTAGTGTTATTTATTTTATTAGAATTTTTTATTTCCTTCATTAAATGGTTTATTAAATATTTAATTGGATTTAAATTAAATTTCATGTTAACCTCTCTCTTTTTTTTTTTATAGGAATTTCAAAGTTATGATTATGATGAATCTACTTCAAGCTCAGGTAAGTCACAATTGGACCTTTATTTGAGTGAGTGCAAGCTTGAGCTCACTACAATACCATTTGATATTCTTGGTTATTGGAAAGACAACTATTTTTGATATCCTGAGCTTGCAATAATGGCAAGAGATATTTTAAGCATTCATATCACTACTGTTGCTTCAAAATCAACATTTAGTATAGGTGGTAGAGTCTTGAAAAAGTGGAGAAGTTCTCTTTCATCTAAAAATGGTGAAGTTTTGATAACTACTCGTAATTAGTTATATGGATGTAAATGTATGATATTTATATGAAAATAGTTGTAGATCTTTTTCTATCTAATGATTGTTTTACATGATAATTGTTTTTCTTTAATTATTAGAGTTAGAAAACGGTGAAGAAAAGTTTGAGACTTATGGAGGAGAGATAAGTATGAATTCAAGGTCAAATTTAGTGTCGAAAGAAGCTTCTCATAGTGTAGATTGTAGATTGATGGAAAATTAAAATGTATGTATATATTTTCAAATTTTCTTTAATTTTATTTCATACTTAAAATTATGTTTTACTAATTGATAGCAGAAAATTTTTATTTTTTCTTTATACTTTATTGTCTTTATTAATTTATTATAGTTGTCTCTAATTTTAGATTTTTGTTTTATTTTCGTACTTGTAGGCTTTTGATTTGGAATTTGGGCTTTGAATGTGTCTATTAAAAGGTTTGATTTTTATTAAATGTATTTTTAATTTGCTTTATTTTTCATCTATTGAAGCTGTAATTTTGTAGATCAATTATTAATATGCTTCTTTACTTTAACATTAGGAATTGAGTGGCATATCATTTTACCTTTATATCATATTTAAAAATTAAATGTTTTACATATGTGATGTGATGAATACTAACTATTAAGCTATGCTATTCATCTTATCTTTTGCAATTTAGTTTGGTTATGCCTTTTCACTTGCTGCTCTTTCTTACCAATAGAGGGATGTTTTTTATTTCTTTCCATTAAATATAGTTTTATTTGCTATTAAGATCATACAGTATTTTGAGTTACAACAATGGAAGTAGAAATGTTCTTAAAATGACCCTGTCAAATATTTGCTTGCTAAAAAAATCCTTTTGGAAAGTATATTTGAAAATTTTACATAGAATTGTGGTCCTATTTGATTCAACCAACAAGGTTATTACTTATTTCTTTTATTGTAGACTTTTTATGTCTATAAATAGAAAGATGGCAAAGCATATTAGCGTGTTTAAGTATTAAATTTTTAAGGATTATCGAATTAAATTGTCAATTCTAAACATCTTGCAAAACCATACAGGAGTTTTTTTTTTAAACATTCAATTGGTTGATTATTGAATTTTCAATTGATTACGATTTCAATTTTTTTCAATTCCCTTCTTCAAGTCCGACCAAGGAAACAAAAACATCTTCGATCTTTGACAATGATAATTATTACCATACCCAAGTGAAAAGTAAAAAATTATAAATAGAACAAAGATGGTTATATAAAGTTTTACCAAGCAATATTTTTGCAAATTATAAATAAAACCACATAAATGATTTCCTTCTTTTACAATAATAATTTAAAACATTTAAATTAATCAAATATTAAAAATTATTATAATAGTTACATGTATAATTGTTACATTGTTTTACATAAAGATAAGAGAATAAAAATAGGAATATAATTACTTTATACATGCCAAATAGTATTTACATACTTTATCACAATTCAGTATAATTATAAGTTATGAAGTAAAATAAATGAATAATTTATGTTATAAGTATTATTTTTATGAACTTAATGTTTTTGAAGTAAAATTTTACTTAATTTAAGTTTGGATTGTTTCGGATTAATTGTTCGGTCATTTAGAGTTTGGATCATTTCAAATTCAGGTTATTTGGGTTCAAGTCATTTCAGGTTTGGGTCATTCTAGATTTGTGTCATTTTGGGTTCGGATCATTTTCAGGTTTGGGTTGGTCAGTTTTGAGTTATTGACTTTTTTTGATCAAATCGGGTTAGATCAGGTTTGGGTTCAGATTGACTGGTTGCATTTTTTAGGTTCGAGGCAAAATTGATAGGCCTAGTTCTAATCCATTTATATTGCTTTCTTACATATGAATATAGGAATAAAAGGGAGGGCAGTTAGTTTCACAAGTCTTTTGCTTTTGTCTTTTGCTCTTTCTATGTTGTTTCTCCCTTTGAAACATTGACACTTCCCTTTTGGTAAATTGAATTGCTTCTTATGTAAAGATATAGAAAAAATAAGTAACATTTGGATACCTACAACTATTATTTTTTATGAAATTATATATATATATATATTCAATAAATGTCTATGTAATTTTTACTCTTTCTTAATGCTTTTTTAATTTTACTTTTATTTATGGAATTTAATGCAAACTTTTTTCCCATAAGTAAATTCAATTAGTCCTCTTTTAAGTGAATTTAGTCAAAAGATAATATCTCAAATTTTGACATGATTTGAAACTATTGTTGTTATTTAATCTTTAGATAAAATTATTTAACTTAGGCTTTATCTATTTTGGAGAAAAAAACTTGATAATCATTGGAGGATAACATGTTTATCATCCTTGAGGAACAACTTTTGTTGTATAATCGAGTTGAATTGAACTTAGCAATAATAAACCATATAAATTCAATAAAAGCGATGGTTTTAAAGTATTGTTTTGATACCTAAATAGTAGTTTTCTTTTTTATACATTAGCAATGTTTGGCATCTTTGATACTTTAATTGTAGTATTATTTTAAGATTCAAATGGTAGTTTTCCTTTTGTGCATTAGCAAATGATTTCAATTTCCTAGTCTTGACTTGTAAAAGAGAAGGGTATTTTTGTAATCAAGCAATTTCGAAATGTTATATTCTTGGTCAACCAACCATGTTCATTTTTAATGAAGTGATAGTCAACCAAACACATATATGTAAGATTGATGGGAATGTGACTTCGTTATCTTGTAAGGGGGAATCTTATTATCAAAAATAACAAATCATTCTCCGAACCAAACCCCCGTAAAGGTAATATATTTTCTTAAGTTGTTTCACAAAAAAAAAAATTATGAACTATATAAAAACTATAAAAGCATCCATAACTATTTTTATGAAAAAATAATTGATTTTTGTTAATCCTTGCTATGGGATACCCATTACAAAAATTAAATCCTACAATATTATTAAGACTGCTTATTTTGAAAAGATATCATAATTTGTAAAATACAAATCGGATAACTCATTCCTTTTAAAAATTCTTAAATTTATGTTTTTCTTTACTTTTACTTTCCAATTATAATAATTTTTAATACATTTGTTACTTTCCAGATCAATTCTTAAGTTTTGTTATTTACCTTTAATGATGTGTTTAACAATATTACCATCATTTAGATCCATTCAGTAGTTTGACAAATCTTGAAATAGTCCACAAACTTTGAGAAATCGGTCATAAATTCTAATTACCATAAGAGTTCAAACTATTAATAGCGACATTTTTTTTTTTCTGTAACAAATAAAAACAACATTTAAAAAAAAAGTTATAAATGAATGTATATGGAAAGAATCACAATAATAATTCAAAATGAAAACTAATAAAAAGTTTAATAGTAATAACTGTAAAGGAATAGCAATTTTTTTGCAATGATACGTATGAATGGTGTAAAATAAAATTAAAGTTAAAAAATGGTGCAAAATAAAAGTGAAATGCTTATGTAATATTGCAAACTAGATATTTATAATAGGTGCAGTAGGCACAACATTAAATACAATTAATAAGGACAATTATTATCTGTTCAAATTATTGTAGGAAGTAATCAATTTATTTAATTTATAGAATAACAAACATTATAATTTATAGAATGTGGTATCTATCCTAGGACGCTAAATTACATAAAGTTAGAAAGAAATCTTTATTAAAATGTGCATTTGTTTATGTGTAATTAAAAATACGTAATTATGTAAAATTTAAAATTTTACGTTAAAAATCTTCATTAACGTGTGCGTGATGTTTGCATGGGATTTTTGCATAGGTCAAAATTTTAGATATCCCTCTATTTAACTCCACAAAGTTAATACGCAATCAAACTATTAACCATATATTGCTGCTAAGCATTGAATTATATGTGTTGGAAGGAAAGATCATTTATAACAAAAATATGGTAAATTAATAAGTAAGAAAATCTCTATTAGTTAAACTATCAACTATTTAAAAATGAAATCATATGGTAAATTAATAATACGTTCTTCAAAATAAAAGGACACGTGGAATTATAGTAAATGTACATGTGTCAAATTTTTTGTCAAAAACTTTAACTTTTATATATTTAAATAAGATATTATATATAAATATAACATAATAATGTACATGTTGAGAGGATAAATTTTATTGATATGAACACTTACATGGATACCTTATAATTTTGATACATAGGACAATATATATAATTATATATTTAAAGATTAAAAGAAAATACAAATTTGAAATTCAAAAAATTGCAATCGAAATCAATAAAGATACTTCTTTCTATATTCAAATATCTTAAATATAACTTTTATCTTTACAAATTGATTTTTGTTTTTTTGTTTTATTTAAAAACACACATATAATGTCAATTATATCCTTTTCAATTCAATAAGCTGCAATATTCATTCAAACTATAAGTAATCATAGGCGAGTTCATACCCATTATGCCAAAACTTTTATTTATCCTTTTCTTGCCTTAACCGTTAAGTACTATTTTGAAGTAATCTTTATTTGTTTATTTATTTTTATGGCGTAGGTAAGCAAAACTTGATTGCAAATGACCATGGGATGCAATATTTACTAGGCATAGGGAAGAAGTGGGTATTGGTCTTGTTGTGCTTCTCGATAGTTTTCTCTATAGAGATGGCATCCATTATTGCTGGTAGAAGCAGCCACTTATGAAACCAAAATACGCAAGTTCAAACCTAGTTAAAACTATTGAACAAGCATGCCATTAGTCAAATAGATTTATTAATTATTCAATGCTTTATTTTTTCCTTACCACTTAGCTTGTCCTCGCCCTTGTCAGACAAAACGGTTGTTTAACTATTAGGGGTGTGTGAATTTAAATGTAAGCTTTAACAATGGTTCACATTTGAGCCTACACAGCAAGGTAATCATCTGCATCAAAATTATCTATCAACCAGCTTTTGATCATCCCTTACTAAAAAATCATACAATTTACGTGGAGTACTCTTCTCTAAACATGATTAATTTTTAATGAAGTTCACCCAAAGGTTTTCTTGCATGATTTTGTAAAGGTGGCGGTCTGTTTTTGTTAATACAGATGACACAAAATTTCACTCGAAATGTGTTTTGCTAAGACCAAGGTTTCTTTAAATATGAAGCAAGGATCATCAAGGACCATTGCCAGTTGTGGCTTGAATGGAAGGTGTCAGAAAGCTACTATTCCTTTGAGAAGAACTTGAAATCATCATCTTTAGTTTATATATCTTATGCTCTTAATTCCCATAACAAATCATCATTACTAAAATGATTTACAATAATACTATGCATCTTGTACTTGCCAATTATCATTTGCAGCAATACTATATTACTTGTACATATAATTCCTGTAACAAATCAATATTTTTAGTTCTGATAGGGATATATCATTTTGATAGAAAATGATTATTGCTTGGGGATAGTATTGCCAAGAAAGTACATGCTTACTTGATATATATTACATACTTGAATATTTATATGTACAATTTAATTTTATAACATATAAGATAAAATGACAACTAACAATTGTTTACTTAACTTTATCATAATTTAAAAATTTTAATTTATCAAAATGTTTCAATTTATAAATAAAATTTATCCTAATTAAATAACACAAAAGCTAGCTTAACCTACTCTGAATAAAAATATATTAAATTCAAAATCAATTACTAGCTTAACAAGTTTAGAGTTATGTATCTTTTAAATTTAACAAAAAATGCTTACCCAAAAACAAAGCAATGTAAAAAGTACAGTGACAAGCTACCCATTAAAACATTGACATCTATGAATATTGATAAACTAAAATTGGAAAAGTTGAGCTATGCTTTTGAACATTAACATTTATGAACCAAATTATATTAGGATGCTATCTTTTATTTTTTAGTTAGCCATAATTCTTTTATGCAATGTAATTATGCAGCGTACTTTTTAGTTTAGCCATAATTCTTTATTAGAATGCTATCTTTAATACACTTTAATTTTCATTACTGTGTTATATATATTTATCACTTTTATTTTTTATATCTGATTATATTTGAATTTAATAAATCAATTAAGTTAATGAATATATAAAATTATTGATATCTCTACAAAATAAAGTTATATAGTGTTATTTTATGTATTAAAGTTAGTTAAGAACTAGAAGTTTTTATTTAAATTAAATTAATTTTTAGATTTTTTTATATTAATTTTATATTTAATTTTATAGTTATTTAGTATTTTTTTATATTTTTGTAAGCCCAAAGCCCGAAGGAGTTTCCGGGATGTAATAACTTAATAAAGAAACAAAGTGAACATAGCTTGATAACTTCCAAAAATAAATAGCTCAAATTACTTGCATCCAAATTTATCTTTTCTAGGATTTTGGCTATATATAAGACTTTTTAAGTTTGAGATTTCATGAGTAGACTTTTAGGCTTTTGTTTTTAATGTCATTTTTGAAGATGAGAGCAACTACCATAATATTTAAAGAGGGGGAGATAGGTTTTGGAGAAACTTGAAGACCAAAGACCTGACCAAATTTTAGTGTTCTTTTTTCCCTTAATCTTTTTTATATTTCTTGTAATATTGTATGATGGTGAAACTCTTTATTTTTATATTTTCTTTATTTATTTTGAATTAGATTTATATTTTTAAGGTTGCAATGGAACTTAACATGTAATATGAATTATTTTTATTTTATTTTCTTTAATTAATGATATTTGGATTGTTTATTTAATTTTGTTCTTAGTACTTCTGATTGCTTGATCACTAATTAGATTGATTTGGTAACCTTGATGAATTTGGAAAAGGAAATTTTATGTTCAGACCTGGATTGAATGACATATATTTCATATTCATTTATTATGATGAATTGATATGTATGTTAAATAAGAACATATGAGCATTTTATATATAACTAACTTAGGGTCTAAGCTTAATGAGTTTTTCTTTAATTTAATTTACATAGGAATATAGTAAATTGGTTATTAGAGATATTTTTATAAGACCATTGGAAGATACCATAAATAAATTAGAATTCTAGGTTAATAATTTACTGTCATTAGTCAAGTTAAGAGAGTAGAGTTTTATTCAAATGAAGTATTAAGGGAAATTGTAATATTAGGCTTTACATTTATTATTTGTTTAATTATTATTTTCTTTCATTTTATTTTTTTTTAGTTTATAATTTTTAATCATTTGTTTGAATAAGACTAGATTGTTATAATTTTCATACTTAAAAAATTTGGTATCAATTCCTTGTCAGATTGGCGCTCTATCACTATATTACTTGTTGCGATATAAGCATTTGCATGGTGAAATTTGATGTTTTTGGCACTATTGTCGGGGAATTGTTTTACTATTTTTTAAATGTTAATACCAAGCAATCTTAGTCTTAATTCAAACTTTTTATTTATTTATTTATCTATTTATTTATTTTAGTTTTATTTTTTAGGTAATTGAAGAGATGGCATTCTATAATTATCAATGGTCACTGAGGATATTGAACAAAGGAACACTCTAAATGCTATAACTGCACGAATAGCTACTCTTATCAAGAAGTCTAATAGATTGGCTGCACGTGTTATCTAAAGGCCATTTATAAAGTATGAATTATATGAGGGAGGACATATGAGTGATTGCTGCCCAATTTATGCTACATCAATTCAATATGTTGGAAATTATAATGTGCAGCAAAAACAATCTCTATTCCAACAACTCCATCCAGATTAGAGTGATCACTCAATAAAGAAGCAAAGCCCATTTGTAACTTACGAATTATAAAGGAGAGGACATCATCGTGGTTTTTCCTAATCAATCCTAAAATAATTCAATATGTTGGAAACTACAATATGTAGTAGGATAATTTGTATTCCAACAACCACAATCCAATGATCACTCAATTTTTTCCTGGTGCAACACTCAATGGCTTTCATATTTAGTTGAGCCAACATTTCATCAATATTTCCCACTACAAGCACAAGTTCTTATCCTAGAAGAGCATCTTTATGGAATCTTTAGACATAAATAGGCCAACTTGCTGATACTATCTATAATTGCCTTAAAAAAACTTTTCCGTGTGACATTAAGAAAAATCTTATGAACGATAAAAAGACAAAGAGGGATACAATGTGCTAGAATTGTTAAACAAATCATTTAACGAAGAACTTATGGGTGGTAAACATGATAGAGAGGTTCAAGAAGAGATGAAAAAAATCCAACTCACCATTATCCTTTCTTAGAGAATATGAGGACTATTGTGTAGTTAATTTGGTGGAAAGTGCATCCAACGAGGTTTCCATAGAGAGCTATTCTATCCATTTATTTGAAGCATCCTTGATTTCTACTTTTAAGTGAGATAACATTGACTTCATTAGGTATTTGAAATTGTTAGAGGCGTAACTACATTCCATTAGGCCCTATCTTTTGCTCAAACCAGTGGAATTTTCTACTAATGCAACGTCATCTTCAAAGACTCTTACTAAAACACCACCCTAATTATAGCGTAAGTTCATGCCAAAACATTCAAGAAAATATAAAAGGGCATTAGGATTGTTAATTACTAACATAAAATGGCCTAAGAAGTTCAAGGCAAAAGGGCAATATTTCGAACATTTTTTGGGAAGCGAATTTGTTTATCAAAGGTCTTACAACAATTTAGCTTGCCTAAAATAACATTGAAGATAGTCAAGCCAACAACTATGAATCAAGCGCTTCTTGAGAGGTAACCCAAGTTTTCAAATCTCTTTTTCTTTATTATTATTATTATTATTATTATTATTATTATTATTATTATTATTATTATTTTGTTTTATTTTGTAGGCTTCCATCAACTTTGACTAGCATAATGAGGTCAAAAATGATAACTAGAGCTTTTTTGGTGTTTCCTTGATTGAAAATGGAGTTTCTTGTTCTTTCTCTTTTTATTTATAAACATTAAGGATAATTTTTATTTTAAGTTGGAAGGTAAGGAAAGATCAAAATTTATCAAAAGAATAATTCCCCTAAGAATGGGTTCATTAGTTCACATGACCATGCTTGATCGAAATGGACTTTTTGAGGACCGTAATGTATGCTAAAGTTTTGATTTTGAAAGAAAAGTACAAAGGCACAAGTTTAGTGTTTAGGGGTGATTGGATCAAGGATCATTTCTTTTCATGAAGGCATCCATGTCTTTGTTTCTTAATATTTTGTTCTCTTTTCTTGATTTTGCTTTTTTTTTTCCATTTTTATTTTATTTTTGTTTTTTTGTTTTATGCTTTAGCATTTTGACATTGTCATCATTTTTTAAGGAAACTTCAGATTTTGGGAACTTGGTAAGTTTCATTTTTGCCCCTTGATGTCGAGCATTTTCATATTTGTAGAAAATGATATTTACCCTATTTTTTTCAAAAGGCTTTTCCTGCCTTCCAACGTGGAGGTGATCCTTGATCAAGGTTCCAAAAGAATGATTCATTAGGCTCAAAAGGTGTAGCAAAGGGAACAATTTTTCTAACATGTGAGAGGATGACTGAAGATAGCCATTTTTCATCTCAAGCAGAACGTTCCTTCGAAAGTATATTGGACATCTTAATCAAATAATGTCACATTCAATTCTCATTTTTTTTCTTTTTTCAAATGCATGCATTACTTCTCTTTTTCAATCTACATGCTTGGGCATGACCCATTTTTGGTTTGCCACTAGTGATAAATCACGTGATATCGAGGTTTATGGTTATGGGGATCATCCGGTATTCTATGCCTCAAGATTTGCTTTGACAAGGAATTTCAATCTTAGGGTATCACAAATAATAGGAAAGAACCAAAGCTAAGGGGTCGTGGTGGAATCCAAGGTATGCTTTAAGAAGGCTTTTCGAAAGTGGTTTAAAGGTATCAAATTGGTAGATAGGAATATGGTCTAAAAGGTTTGGTAGGGATAAAAGGTTGTTTGGGATTGTTATCCCAAGATGTGATTTAAGAAGCTTTCGAGGTATAGTCTATTAGCTTAGGTTTTGGTTGGTCGAGAAGAATATAAATGTTTCTAGCACAATCTTATTACATGTCAACTTATTGCCTATAGGATTTTTAGGGGAATATCATATTTGTTTAGTTCCTAAATGGGTCTATAAATTTTGAAAAATTGGTCCTTTGCTTTTAGCCTAAGTCAAGGATTTATCGATTTGATTATTCTAGTGTGGCTGGGTGGGCATGGTTTAAAATCGATTCCCTAAAATTTTGGGTCTTTTAATTAATTAATTTTATGCATGGAAAAACTTAAAAGAAAGATGAAGATGCAAGCAATCATTAGATGCTTGAGACTTTCTAATATCATCCTTTTATTAAACATATTAAAGTTCAAAACATGTTAATTTCATAAAAAGAAGATAATTCAAAGATAAAAGCTTTTCACATGAAGTATGCTAAATTGGAATGCCCCTATTGCCCTAGGCTCACACACCTTGTTTCACTCTCATTGTCAAGATCTATGTCTTGTTTCAATCAATTCGTACGTTTTTCCTTCAAAGCCCTATATTCTTTTATGGAATGACTCATGCGCCCTATGTGGTATTTGCAAGCAATGGTGTCATGACCTTTCAGTTAGGATGGCTCTAAAGTTTCAGGGTAGATTAGTGCGGTCAACTGACCTTGGATAAGCTAGGAAAGTAATTTGATGTATGATCTAGGATTAGTTTTAGAAGTGTTTTGTCCTAATTACCCCATTATCTTTTTTAAGCATTCCCTAACCATTTTAGTTGAAGGATAGGCCCATTTGCAGTCATAGGCATTGAGTTGTTCATCGAGAAAGATGCCAGTGGGTAAGAACTTAGGTATGGATTTCATGCAAAACTACTCGTAGTGGGTTAAACCATTTGGCTTGTGGCGTATGATGATATATAGTAAAGCCCCTTATCGAATGCCTGTCGAAGATCAAGGCTTGGACCTATTCTCTTTCATCTATAATAATTCTTCTTCTTTAAGTGTGGGGTGGCCCACTTATTTCAAGTTTTCTATATTTGATGGTATTCTCAACCATTTCCCTGACATGACTAGATTAGCGAAGTTCTTCATGTCATTCCTTATGAGCATGTCATAGAAAAAGGCATGTAAGGTGCCGACCAACATAACCGTCATTTTTTTTTCTTGTTTAATAAGAGATGAACTTGGGCAGCCTCTTTCCTCTATCTTTGAGCATATTATTTGAAGCATTCAATAGCTTTTTTTCTTCGTGTTCATGAGAAAAAGGTGATTTGGAGCCCAATCATATATTTATTTGTATTAGACCAAGAAGGCATGAACCAAATCTATCCACGTTTAAATTTTAACCTGGTCAAGTTCTATGTACCAATGAGCGACTACTTTAATTAAGTTATCTTGAAAGCAGTGAATCAGAAATTTCTCATTCTCTTCGTATCTAGTTTTTTTTCAACAATACATGCAAAAGTGGACAATGGGGTTTGCGGTCCCATTGTACTTCTCAAACTCAAGTACCTTGAACTTGGATGGAATGATAAGGTTGGAAACTAGGCCTAAAGAATTAGTGTCTATAATCCTAAATTTGTTGCTTCCTTTCATGGCCCTGAAGTGCTTTTCTAATGACCGATACTTATTTAGGTCCTCTGTAGTTTCCAAGGGTTTGGTGCCATTAGGTTTCTCTTGCTCCATTTGGCTATTAGGATCTAGGATAAAAGGATTAGCTGACAAAAATCCAATATTTACCTCATGATATCTTGGACTTAGATGAGGGCCAGGCACCAAGTTCACACTAATAAATGGTTGAGGTAGTGGGATTGGTGTTGACCACGATTGTTCTTGAGATATACCTTCGTTAGCATTGGTAGCTTTAATACGACCATTTAAATTAACCTCAAGTACAATTGATCTTTTAAGAATGTTGATAGTATTAGCTTACCCATTTTCTTTCACAGAAACTAATACCATTTTCATCAACCCAGCTATTTGGGCTTACAGTTCCTCATTTTTATAGAGCATGCACTTTTAATCTTCTTTATGCATGAGCTTTAATCTCTTAATTCCAGCTGAGTGCTCATCTCCCATGACCAGTGGTGTTAGTCAACCCCGATACCTCATAAGGAATAATAAAGCTTCTTTTAGAAAAATTCTTGCACTCATGCGGACTACCATTTTACCCCAGGTTTGTGCATCGTGCATGGTTATCTGCATACATGTATACGAATGAGTGCAATGAGGATGCCAATGTAAGGTATGAAAAGATGTTGTAAGTCTTGGAAATGCTATCATGGAAGTCTACAATTAGGATTGCAAATCAAATTAGGAATGTTACATAGAATGCATAAAACACATCATCATCATGTGCTTGGTACACCTGCCAGGGTAGTGTGGCTTTTAAAGGGAGGGAATCCATACGAATAAGTAAATTATGCCCTGATCCTTATCAAGGAAATAGGATGCCAATAAGGTAGGACATTATGGTGTTCATTCACCAGTGCCCTATACCGATTAGTTCTACATGTTTGATTCAAGAACTGACACACGTAACATGAACATGAGAAATAACAAGGTAGCAAAGGGGTTAGAGAATATTGGTAAGTAAAAGAACAAAAATAAACCATAAAAATAGCCCTAATGATAGGCATTACGATGCCTTAAGGTAGCCCTGGAGGATCGAAGAAAGAATTACGACGTGTCCAAGTCAAAACCTCATGATAATGAGGTTTCTGTTAGGTTAAAACCTAAGATCCATATGATAGTACTTGTTTGTCATTACCTATAGGTTATCAACACCCAGCCATCAATCGGACAGCATAACCATTTAACTGGGTTAAATTAATTCCTTTGAAGGTGATACTGAGCCTTAAGCAGATTTTAGATGATAGCCTTTGCATGACATCATCTACAGGAGTGTAACAATTGTTAGTCGTTGTTGAACAACATAACAGCTCAACCAAATTAAGTTCACCCTTGACGAGGTGATACAAAACCCCTTAGGTAGAATTGACCAACTAGGTAATGACGTACATCGATTGTCACTTATTGGAAACATGCGTGAAGCCATCATTTGAAAAGCATAATAACTTGATTGGGTCAACTTTATCAATTTAAAAGCGATGTAAGGGCCTCAAAAGGATCATGGGTGAAAACACTCATGTATTTCACCTAAAGGAAAACAAGCTTTAGCGATCTAACAGACAACATAACAGAGTGCCTTAGTGACCTATAAATGGCCTACATAAAAGAATAGTACAGAGGAGTAGAAGGTAAAAAGTGTTTCCTCAAGTGTCTTTATTCTCCAAGTTACTTTAGCAATATCTCGATATGGTTTTTTCACATGGTTAGGTTCATATGGTTCACTATAAGGGTTACACCTAAATCGGAAACCAAATTGCTCCTCTATTTGGTATGGATAACTAAGGCACCTCGATCATAAGCCCATCGTAGGCTTGGTAGAATAGGTTCAAGTCAATGGATGTATTCCTTGCGCAAATGTAGAAGGTTACTCACGAGAAACATAGGTATTTTACATCTTAAAAGGCCTTGCTATGCCTATGCAAAAGGCTAATCATAAAGCCAGATAGCTCATTTCTTCCTAATAATTGAGGCCTTAATCTCACCATAGAGTTTGGTGAGAAACTAATGCAAATGCACGTGTACAATGTGTGTTGAGGAAATAATCAAACCTTTTGTTTGCACCCTATGCAAATACAGAAGGTTATTCACGAAAGGCATAGATAATTAACACCTTGAAAGTTCTTGCTACATCCATGTGGAGGGTTACTTAAAAAAGGAAAATAGCTCACTTCCTCCTAATATTTAGGATCCTAATCCCACCATGGAGTTTGGTGAGAATCTAAGGTGAATGCAAGTGTGTAATGTGTGTTAAGGATATAATCAAACCTTTTGTTTACACCCTTATTACCATATTTATTGAATTGATAATTATGTAGGAAGAAAATAATCTTTGATGATCATAAGACAAAACCATGAAAGATAAAAGATTAGTAGACAAAGTGAAAGGGATTATAGCTAAATATCGACTGAAACAGAAGAAATTAAGAGCTAGGAAAGACACAGCTAGCCATAGGCCTAACTCTCTAAATTAGCTCCCCAGTGCAATCACTAAGCTTTCAGTAATGCACCTTGTCTCATCACGAAAGGAAGCGCGCGTGACTTAAAAATAATTTTTCTCGATGAAGAAATGTCCTCCTGACCTGACATACGAAATCGAGAAAATACAGATTCTTAGCTCATGATCATAAGAGGACCGCTAGATGAATCGCTCTTCCAACTAGTCTTGGATGGCCACCATGAAGTGGCTAACAGTTCGATCGCCACTGATCATTTGGTCTAGGTGTGATCAGATGCCTATCGAAATTGATATTTTGAGTTACAAAACTTGAAACATCAATTTCATGGTCTGCTGGTTCAAAGATTCAACGATTTGGTTTAGGAGTTGGTTACATGCGAGGAAGTATCAACATCCTCATGATGCCCAAAATTGGTACCTTCTAACCATGTCCCAACTTAATTATGGTTTTTTTTGTTATGACTAATTTGTATAAAATAGTAAACCTAGGTTTTAAGAAAAATTTTAATCACTTATGCATCTTGGAGATAAGGGAAACATAGAGATTTTTTGACAAAACAAGCTTCGAATTTAATCTTGAAAATAGGATATTTCGTATTAAGCACTAAAGGGATACTGACACGAAATATTGCCTTTATGATTTTTGAAAATCATTTGAAAATATAAATGCAAAGTAAACACCATAAAGAAAAACGTGTTAATAAGATGAGAAAAGAGATAATTTTACATGAAATAAACCATATAAAGAAAAGAGAAGAAACTATCGAAATGTATCTCGTAATTATCATTGGTTATTTGGAAATAACCAAGTTAACAACTTTTGGGATACATTTGGATTCATTGGTTAATCGAAGCATGAAAAACGAGGTTAAAGTTTTAAAAAATTTTGAAAAAAAATCTATGAGAGAGAAAATTTTATTTTTTACGATTTAAAAAAAGAGGTTAAAAACTTAAATTGATGAAAATTGACTTTTCTTGACAAAAGTGACATTTTTTTATATTTCTTGATAATATCGACATTTCTTAACAAAATTGACAATTTTTGTTTAAAAGATAGGAATTGATAAGAAATGGAAATTGTTAAAATTTAGAAAAAATGTTTGTGCTTGATCCAAGCCTAAAGGGATTGACACACGTCTTTTGACTTAATGAGGTTGATCGAGATCACCTAAAGGCATTCAAATGCCTCAAAGTGGGAATTTTAAAAAATCAATTAACTTTGATAAATATTGAAAATAGTGGATAACATTGTGTCAATCCCCTTTTTTATTTTATTTTAGGTTAATTTAAAGGTTCTAAGGGTTAAATAACATACTATTTGAAAGATAATTCGATGAGGGTTAGATTAAAATTATTCCAAAAATCTTAAAAATCCTTTTTTAGGTGAAAATAATTTTTGAAGTCAAAATAAGTTCAACACTGGCAAAATATGTTGGGGAAGTGGCATAGTAGACTTTGGAAAATTATTTCGGACTCATTTGAATTGTTAAATCACAAATGATACCTTTCTGATAAGGGAATTTCATGAATTATTTAAGAAAAATATTTAAAAAATCCAAAAAAAATCATTTGGTGGGCCAAAATTGCCCAAACAAAATGCAAATTGCTAACTCAAGGGTTTTGGAAAGTATTGGCTTGAAAAATCATGACTCCCTCATCTGGAATGATCCAAAGGAAAATGAGCTATTGTTGGAAAGCTAATCCGATGCCCTTTAAGTGAAAAACATTTTAGAGTTTGAAAATGATTTTGTGAGTACAGTGCTGCCAATATGAAATAGGGGAAATTTTTTATTTTTTAGGTTTCCTAGAACTAGACTCAAACTATGGACATTCAAATGTCTATGGTGAAAGAGGGTTAGTGACAATAGCTTCAAAAGCATAATACTGGAGTAGTTTGGGATGATGGAACAGCTTATTAACCATGTCTCTAGCAAGGGCATAGACCACAAAATCAAGGCATTAACAATTTAATAAAGTAAAAAGGACATTTTATTTTTAAAATTGAAGTATTTAGTCTCATTTAATCTTGAATCCATACATGGAAAGCTTGATTTTTCCCCAAGATTGGAGGATCAATGGATAAAAAACCTTAAGCCCATGTCCATCTAGATTTATTGAAGTTAACATAGCCTTAACCTAGGGGTTTTTAGAAAGCAGATTTTTGACAAGCATCAAACAAACATTTTGACAAACATGTGATGAACTAGATATGATAATCATGGCAATAAACATGGAAAGATGTTTGAACAAACAAAATATGACATTTAAGCATGAAAATGATGACAAAAATACAAAGATATGAACATGGAGATACATGGAGATATTAGTTTCATGAATAACGTCAAGAATCATGCCATGGGAATAATGTGAACATGATTAAAAAAAGAAAAATAGCTTGCGGGAATTTCAAGATAACATTAAAAACACTTTCCAAATGAACCAAGCACATAAATATAGAAAAACATGGTGGAGGGGTCAACAAAGCATCACAAATCCTAAGTCTTCCAAAACCAAGGCCATAAGATGCAACAAATCCTAAGAATAGGGTGATGGCCAGCATGTTAAAGCTTACTACAATGATGAAAATGAATAAAAAACAAATAGATGAATGGAAAAAAAATAAGAAATAACCCAAAAGCTTGAAAAACTTGTCGTTGATGTTGAGCAGAAAAACCTTGCACTCTAGCTCACTTTCTTCCCTTTCTTTGCTATAATCTAGCAAGAAAAGGTTGCCAAGAATAAGCTAGATGGTTGTAGTATCAATGGAGAAGGTTTTAAAAGGGTTTATGGAGGGGTTGAGAGATAGCTATGGGAATGAATTTTTATAGTGGCGGTTCATGTAAAAAAATGAGTGTAAAAGTTCTCATTGCTGAACACATAATGTATCTTATATAGGATTTAATTCCAGCCATAAAAAACCTAGCAAAGATAGGGGTATTTAAGACATTTAGAATGTACAATATGGTGAGTCATTATACCAAAGAGCAAGCTTTTAGCATTTCATTGATTGATGTACATCCTTCACAGCAGAAACAAACCATGCAGGAGCTAACATAATGAGCAAGGCCTGGCTTGCCATTAATTAATCCACACTATAGCATGAACTGCCCTTGTAACAAGTTTAATGGACCATTAGAAATGCTATGATCCAATGCTTAAAGCATAAAAATGAAATCCATATGATTGTTAGGAAGTTATGTCTGGGATTAAATGATTTTTATGGCCAAAATTGTAACCAAATCCATGTTTCAATGTCATAATGAAAAGAGGTGAAAATGGCACTAACTGTGTAAATTTTCTTGGAACAAGTTTGCCTAGATATATAGATATATTGAAGATTGTATCAATACCATGAAGGTTATATCGATACTCCCAATTGTGTATTGATATATCTTGGCCAAAACTTGTGATTTTGGCTATAACATAACTTTGTATTTATACCATGGCTATTGTATCGATACACTGAGCAACTATATCGATACATAACCCCCCTGTGTCGATACAAGCAGTGTATGTTTCAATTTTGATGATGTAAAAGCCTTGAATCAATACTTAAAGGCTATATTCTGAGACTTGCATGCCAAAATGTGAAATTTTCATACATTTGACTCTTTAAACACCTCCCCTTGGCTTGAAAAGATTAATCTATGCTTGTTCGAATAGCCCCGATGATGCCTCAAATAACGAGCCTTAATGACTTGGAATTTGGCCCATATAAAATGGAGTGTCTACACTACTTTTACCTTAGCCTTTTATTATAAGCTTAATAAAATCTTACATGATCTTTGATGAGGTGTTAGTCTACATTAGTAGAGAGAGATAAAGAGCAAACATATGAGAATCTAGTATTAATCCATAGTTTGCATTGGCATTAACTTATTTGAATTGCATGCAATGATTTGTAAAGATATTGTAAACACACACATGTTGGAAGTCAATTCGAAGCATAAGGTTTATGATTGAATTGAAGTATGAACTTGGATTATGCTTGTGTCTACCTTGATTTGGGATATTAAGATAATTTTTTGATGAAAATTAAGGCAAACATCATTTACCTACATTCATCTCAATTTGCGTTTTGTTTCATTTTATTTTTCTTAATTTGGTTTTCATTTTTTCCTTTGTTTTGTTTTGTTTTGCTTGAGAACCAACAAATCTTAAGTTTGAGGGTGTTAATAGTTATAGTCTCATTATGTATATTACAGTCATTAAGTCCTAGAGGCTTTTATTTAAATTTAATTAATTTTTAGATATTTTAATATTAGTTCTTTTTATTTACTTTATATTTAATTATATAGTTATTTTTGTAGGCCCAAATCTTGAAGGATTTTCCAATGTATAATAATTTAATAAAGAAGTAAAATGGGCCCGGCTTGACAACTGCCAAAAAAAATAAATTCCTTAAGTTACTTGCATGCCAAATTTTCTTTTTTAGGGTTTTGGTTATGTATAAGAATTTTTTGGGTACAGATTTTAGGAGTAGACTTTTAGGCTTTTATTATTAACCTAGTTCCTGAGAGGAAAGCAGCCACCATAATATTCAAGCTAATCTTAGTTTTCTCTTTTCTCTTAATCTTTTTTATATTTCTTGTAATATTTTCAACTTAGTTTTATATTTCTTTTATTATTATTATGAACTAGATTTATTTTTGTAAGTTTGCAATGGAAATTACCATGCAGTGTGGATCATTTTTATTTTCTTTTCTTAAATTAATAATATTTGGGTTGTTTATTCAATATTTACACTTAATGCTTTTAATTGCTTATTCAATAATTAAATTGATTTGGTAACTCTAATAAACTTTGGAAAAATGAATTTTGTGTTTAGACCTGAATTGAATAACATATGTTTCATATTTATTTATTATGATGAATTAACCTACATGTTAGATAAGAATATATGAGCATGATCATATGTAACCAAATTAGAGTTTAAGCTTAATAAGTTTATCTTTAATTTAATTTGTATAGACATATAGTCAATTGGTTACGAAAAGTATTTTATAAGACCACTGGAAGATACTTATAAATAAACTAAAACTTTAGATTACCAACTCATTTTCATTAGTCAAGTTAAGACAGTAAGGTTTTATTCAAATGAAATGTTGAGGAAAATTGTAATCCTTAGCTTTTATCATTTATTATTTGTTTAATTATTATTTTTTTTTGGTTTTTTTAGTTTATAATTTTTAATTGTTTTTCTGAATAAGATTAAGCTATTATACTTTTAGTAAATTTGGTATAAATTCCTTGTGAAATCAACAGTATACTTTATCACTGCATTACTTATTGTGATACATGCATTTGCATAGTGAAATCCGCAATAAATATATAAGAATTTAATTGACCTACTATATATAAAAATATATAAGAATAAAAATATATTGTTACCGCTTTTATTTTTTATTATAGTATTATATGTAAGAATATATATAAGAGCTTTTATTTTTTTATTAATGTATTATATTTAAGAATATATAAGAATTTAAATTTTTTTTAATTTTACGAGGATTTAATTACATAGGCTAGGTCAATAAAAATATATAGTTCATAAAAATAATGTTAAAATTAAAATGATTTTTCAAAAAAATTACAAAAGTGTAATAAAAAAATTTCGTGCATCGCATAGGTTAAAAAAACTAGTAAGATTATATATCAAAACATCTTATCTCAAAGTAATCAAAGGCTGTAAAAATTTTGGGCATTAATTTCTCGGACTAACTCGTACCATCCATCCACCCACCCTCCAAAATTTATATCCGAAATTCAATAATCTCAAAAAAAAAAAAAAAAAAAAAAAAAAAAAAAAAACCCAAAAAAATATGCAAGTGCTTATGGATGTGGTACTGTGAAAAGCATTGGAATGATGCTTTGAAGAAATAACAAGGAGGTTTATCGTGGAAGATAGACCTATGTAAGTAAAAGTCTGGGTTATTCTTTCAATTCAGCAGGTTGATTTGAATTAGATATGTTTGCAACAAGATATTTGAAAAACAATTGGATTTGACCTGTTTAATCTCGCTTGAATTATAATTTAATATTAAAAATTATTTTTATTTAAATTTAATTATAATATATATAAATATTAATATAAAATAATATTTAAATATATTTAAATAATTTGTTTTGATATTTGAGCCTAGCTCAGCTGACTTATCGACAGCTCTGTTAAAAAAGAGAAGATGAGAGCATGAGGAAAAAAAGTTTATATTTAAATTATTTTTTATAAATTTAATATATTTTAATTTTTTTAATTTTTACCCGAAATTTTTTAAAATAACATATATTTTTATTAGTTCTTAACACATTCATCGTATGTATAATACAAAAAGTTATTTAAAGTAATTGGCGGTTATTATTTTATATTTAAATATTTAAAAATATAAAATTAATTAAAACATTTAAATTTTATATCAAATAATATTTTTATCTTTTATTTTTAAAATTTTTTATAATCTTATTTGAATATTTACGTTATCTCACAAATGAATTGGTTTGTAGATACTAAATTTAGCCGCTATAGCGATGAAGGTTGGGGGGACTTTTGGGGAGCGCTCCTTAAGGAGCGCTTCCCGTAAGGTACTGAAGGCAACCGACTATGCCGGTTGCTTTTTTTTATTTTTTTGTTTACATATATTATTATATAATAATACATAAAATTATTATAATTACATAAATATATTATAAGT